>PVJD01014692.1:0-28021 GCA_004026545.1 Mormoops blainvillei
CTGTTCCGAAAGTCTTACATAGCCTTGTAATAAACAACAATCCTGCAGAGTACTGAGTTTCTGTATTGGCTCTTTATACATCCTCAATAATTATGATTTTACATTATATAATAATCAGGTATTTTGCATCCTCCCCACTTTCCTGGACATTTGGCAATGTCTGAAAACATTTTTGATTTTCATAACTTTGGAAGAAGGTGCTACTAACATTTAGTGGGTAGAGTCAGGAATGTTGCAAAACACCCTCCATTGCATACTATCGCCCCCACAATATATAAATATCTGGTCCAAAATTTCAACAGTGTCAAGATTGAGAAACCATCCTCTAAGGTACTGTACTTAGTCGCTTTATTTCAGTGCTTAGCAAATGTTTACTGCAATTCTTTCAAGTGTATGAGTATAAAATTATACTCATATATTACCTTTTGTCTCCTCTTCTACTATTGGTTGTGTGCATATTTTGAGAGGGGAGTATCATAGCTTTCTTCAGTATTGAACCAGTAAATTAGATAAATAATGACTATCTATCTGGAATTGATTTAAAATATAAAAGAGCATATAAACTATTTTAAGTTTCACTATTAAAACCCATTTTGTTACAGTCATATTTGTAAGATTGAAGAGTCAAGCTTGAGGAAGGAAGCGGTTCATGATGTGCTAAATCTTGGTTCTAGCACTGGATTTTATTATTTAAAATGAAACTTTAAATAATGGTCCAGATTTCTCAATAATCCAGGGACTATTGTTATTTATTTGCCACAGCAGGTGCTTTATGGCCTGCATTTCATTTGCTGGCATGTTAATCGTTAAATGTTTTTCAGTTTATTATATTTTAACATGAAGCATCAAAATCTTTAAAATTTATTCTGTTCAGCATATATTTGGGCAATAAATAACAGAATAGCTATTATTATTGACAAGGAGACTCAACGGAAAGTATAATTCAAGGATACAAATTTTTATCAACAACCCTTTATATTTTGGCTGCTGCTTAGCTGCCTAGTATCTATAGTTGCATGTCTTAGTGGTATTTGGAGCAGGTAGGAGCTCAGAGTGTTAATCTATTTAGACAACAATCTAATTGCACTCCTTCACTTCAACCAATAAAGCCTCATTTGAATCTGACATTCCATCTGTTAATTTCCTTGAAATTTCAGGTAAACAAACTGAAAGAAATCAATCACCATCCCACTGCATGCTCTACAAGTTTCAGGGATTCCTGCGAGGCTATGAAACCGAGTGTGATCATCAGTCTAAAACTGGAGTTCATTTAAAGGAAGGAAAGAAATTGAAGGGACATGAATTAGGGCTATTGAACCATATACAGGGCTATTCGTTAATTAACTTCAAACTCTACAATGAGTATCTTTAATTTCTGACATTGTGAAAAATTTTGTAGGTTTTAGTGGATACTTCTTCCCTTATCTTACTGTCATTTTCCTGAAACTTCGTTTTAGAAAATTAATCAAGAAGCACGTTGCAAGTGGCATACTCTGGGTATATCTAAGGCCATCTACACTTTTAAACTTTGATGAAACTGATCAAATGAGGAAACGTCTGGGTTTACCTAATTCTTTTTAAGAACTATCATGTTATTGTTGAAGTATGGTTTGGCTTTGTGGACTATGGACAGTCAATAAAACGCACTTAAAAGTTAAACTGTTGCAAAACCAGTATATTATCCAGGTGCTCACTTGTATATCACTTTTTGTGCTGCTTAGTCCTGTACCAGAAACATTTGCTTTTACTGTTGCTTTGTGTTTTAAACATTGTTTAGTCACTTAAAGTAAATCTATTTATGGCACGATTTTCCTCAAATACATCCCAAGCTGCATGTTTGTTTCCTAATAAAAACAGTTTACAGTTTACCTCCCTCCACCCCCACCAAAATCTACCCAGGCTGGACACAATATTTAGCTTTTTTTTTCCCTCTTCTTTGTCCTACTCTCTTCACTCCCACCCCAGGGAGTTTCTCTTCAATTAGCATCCTTAACAAGAATTTCCATATCAAACTCTGCTTCGTTAAGACATAAAAGCACTTACTAGTAGGCACAGGGAAATTATTATTTATTTATTTTATTGTGAATAATTACCTGTCCTCAAGAAAATTACAGTAGAAATAGTTAATATTTATTGGTAATTTTGTGCATTCTAGGCACTAAGCCAATTAGGTCAATTTATCTTCTGAAACTAAATCACTTAAAACATTATAATTAATAGTTGGTAAAATATTTTTATATTTACAGTTGAACAAATTGAGGCAAACAAAAATTGAAAACCATAGCTGGTGTGGCTCAGTGGATTGAGCACTGGCCTGTGAACCAAAGGGTCACCGGTTTGATTCCCAGTAAAGGTCACATGCCTGGGCTGTAGGCCAGGTCCCCAGTGGGGGACATGTGAGAGGCAACCGATCAATGTATCTCTCACACACTGATGTTTCTCTCCCTCTCTTTTTCCCTCCCTTCTCCTCTCTCTAAAATTAAATAAATAAAATCTTTTAAAAAATTAAATAATTTGCAGAATAAATGAATAAATAACTGAAGTACATAAAAGAAATAAATCTGAGACTTAAGTCAATATATAATATCATTTATTAAGATACAGTTATGATGAGAGTATAGGTGACAAGTGTTATGGAGAAAAATAAAACAGCTTAAGAAATATTGGGATATGTGTGTGTGTTTGGTGGGATTTTGGGGAATTGCTTGCTATTTTTTGCAGCCCTCTTAAGATGACACAACAGCAGAGGCATGAAACAAGTTAAAGAGGGAATGGCCTATGCAGATATTTTGAGAAAAAAACATTCTAGAGAATGGAACAGCAAATCCAGGGGCCCTGATAGAAGCGGGTCGATGTGTCAGCTAGTGCAAGAGTGGGCTACACTGGCATGAACCAGAACTACGTGTAAAAGAATAAGAACAGAAAAAATTTTTTTCTTTTACTCTGGGTGAGATGGGACACCACTAACATCTTGGACATTAAAGAGAAATCACCTATCTTTCATTTCTTAAGGGTGTTTCTGATTGTTGTGTGTGGTTCGGAGCAAAAGTAAAAACAAGCAAAGCAGTTAGGAGATGTTTACAATTTCTCAAGAGTGATAGAAGGTGCCTTGGATCAATGTTAGGATTCTGACACCAGTTCCGGTATACACTTTTTGTTTTTGTTTTTGATTTCCCATACCAAGCAATTCTCCAATACCAGCTAGGTGTACCAAGATTCAACTTAATTCTGACAGTATCTACCTAGACATAGAATCAGCACCCACTAGTTGAGTCCAGTTCTATTAGTCTGCCCACCCCCTTATTTCAGATGCCACCTGTAAATCCAGATTATCACCTATGTGCCTAATCCATTGGCTATAAACTGGAGGTCTAATGACCCTGTCCTTGGGTTTGATTAATTTGCTATAACAGCTCATACAACTCAGAGAAACATTTACTTAATAAATTTCCAGTTGATTATAAAAGCACATAACTCAGGAACAACCAGATGAAAGATGCACAGGGCACACAGAGAAAGGACACGGAGCTACTATGCCATCTGTGAGAGAACATCGCTTTCCCCAAATTGCTGTGTTCACCAACTCAGAAGCTCTCTGAATCTCATCTTTTTAGGTTTTTGTGGAGGCTTTATAAAAATAGGTATAATTGGTTAAATCAATGGTCATTGATAATTGAACTCAATCCCCACCTCCTCTTCTCTACCAGAGTTCAAGTTGGTGGGAGTGAAAGTTAAACTTACTTGTCACTTGGATGGTTTCCCTGACAACCAGCTCCCATCTTTAGGTGAACTGGAGGTTTCACAACTCAGTTTATTATCTTAAAAAAAAAAAAAAAAAGACAAGACACCTTTAGCCTTAGTGAATTCCAAGGGATTTTGTGTCAGGAACAGGGACTAATACCCAATGTATATAAATGTATTGAGATACCATTGTTTAACAACATTATAGAAGTTTCAGGTATACAATTCTATAATACATCTTCTGTATATGGCATTGATTGTTTGGTTTGGTTAGGTTGTTGCTTTCTGTTTTCCGTCCCACAATGAGGAAAATCATAAGGTTCTTGTCCTTTTCCATCTGACTTATTTTACTGAGCAAGATACTTTCAAGATCCATACATGTTGTTGCAAATGGAAATATTTCTCTTTTTTCTGCCTAAGTAGTGTTCCATTATGTATGTACCACTTCATCTTGTTTATCCAGTCATTCATTAAAGGACACTTAGATTGTTTCTATCTCTTGGCTATTTTGAATAATGCTGCAACATAAAGGTAACATATGTAACATAAAGGTACATATATCTTTGCAAATAAATGTCAAATTTTTCAGATAGGTACCCAGAAGAGAGATTGCTAGGTCATATTGTAGTTCCATTCTTATTTGTTTTAAGGAGCTTCCATACTATTTTCCATAGTGGCTGTACCAACTTACATTCCCATCAGCAGTGTATGAAGGTTCCTTTTCTCTACATCCTCACCAACACTTTTATTTCCTGTCTTATTGATAGTTGCCATTCTAACAGGTATCTCATTGTGATTTGATTTGTATTTCTCTTACATGAGATGCTGGTGAGGTTGAGCATCTTTTTTTATATCTGTTCGCCATATGTATGTCTTTATGGGAGAAGCGTCTATTCAAGTCCTCTGTCCATTTTTTAATTGAATTGTTTTCTTTTTTTGTTGTAGAGTTATGTGAGTTCTCCCTATATTTTGGATATTAGCCCCTTATTAGAGCTATCATTTGCAAATATCTCCTCTCATTTAGTTGGTTGTCTTTTTTTTTAATTAATGGCTTACTTGCTATGCAGAATCTTTTTAGTTTGATATAGTGCTATTCATGCTATTCATTTATTTTTGCTTTTATTTCCCTTGCTTTACCTTTGGGGTCAAGTTCACCATAACCTCCCTAAGACCCAGGTCCATAAGTTTAATACCCATGTATTCTTCTAAACATTTTATTGTTTTAGGTCTTATATTCAAATCTTTAATCCATTTTATGTTGATTTGTGTGTATGGTATCAAACAGAATTCTAGTCATTCTTTCATACGTGGCTTTCCAATTTTCCCCACACCATTTATTGAAGAAGCTTTCTTTTCTCTGTTGTGTGTTTTTGGCTCCTTTGTAGAAAATTAGTGGTTTGTTTACGTGTAGGTTTATTTCTTGGCTCTCTATTCTGGATCTGTGTGTCGGTTTTTAAACCAATACCGTTACATTTTGAATACTGTAGCTTCGTAGTACAGTTTAAAGTTAAAGAGCGTGATTCATCAAGCTGGGTTCATTTTTTCTCAAGATTGTTTTGGCTATTTGAGATTTAATTTTGGTTCCATACAAATTTGATAATTTTTTAAAGTTAAATATTCATATTACCTAAGCAATACAAATATAATGTGATCCCCATCCAAATCCCAATGACATTTTTCAAAGAAATAGAACAAAGATATACATTTTATTATAAATCACAATATCACACATGTGGTAATATAAAAATTATGAGAACAGGTAAAGTCTGAATATATTTTGAATCCAATTTTTATTTATATAAAGAGAGTTAACATTACTTTTTCTAGAAGCCATCAAGGAGGCATCTTCCAATGTTGCCTCCTTTCTTAGCTTCTAGGTTGAAATATAGAGCGCAGGTGATAGATGACTACCAGGATTCTGGGCATGGGAGAAGGAACTTTGCATAATAAAATGAAGAGTTAGGAGCTGGGGCATAAGGCAGATAGGTGTTTAAGAAAGAGGCTAAGTATTGGAAGGCGAGCTAGATCACAGAATGCTGATTGCTACACCAGGAATTGTTTACAACTGTTTCTGAAATCTTTAGTGTTTCTACAAAAGTACTGAAGTGATTGCATTTCTTACGGAGAAGCAGCTGTTTCAAAACTAGGTTAACATAGGGATATAGCTAGGCAGCACCAGGGCATCAGGGACAAAACAGTGGGGTGGCCTCCTGCTGACTTGGGGTTATTAGAAGTTGAGGGAACACTCAGTGAACTCATTTCATTAGTTACTTTGACAAACTGTTCACCACCAAATCCCATACAAATTTCATATGGTAATAAGTAATATTCCCTAGTGGTTCTTTTGCCAATATCATAGAAAATTTGCATTTTTTTCCTAGTGGGCATTGATAATTGAATGTTGGACAGTATTAACTTTTCTGACATCAGTTTCAGACTGTGTTCTCTAGTTCATCTCTCTTCTCTTTCACCCTCTCTCAGCAAGAGAAAGAATTTTGTAAACACAATGGAAAAAAAGATTCCTTATTGTCTTTTCTCTAAAATTGGACTTGTAAGAAAAACCTGTGGCATGGATATAAACCTAGACTTGCTACTTAAATCACGGTCCAACAAATTTATTTGGGGGTGGATGGGCAGGAGCTTTTCAAAATAAAAATTCTAGGTAATACTTGTAGATGTAGATGTATAAACAATACACCTAAAAACATAAAATTACTCCAGGTTGTTCACTGGATACATCTCATTAAGGTAGAAGGAAATTCACAATAGAAAAAAAGAACCCTTAAATTTAATGACAGACACCCAAGTACTTTATAACCTGTCCATCTTAGTACTATGCTATAAGAAATAGGTGGTATGAAGAATACAGATGTTTATAGAATACACATGTCATATATATAACCCTTTAGCTTGACACTTGAGCAAAAGGAAATAACATTTAATTATTTTTACCTGTGATTTAGTATCATGACATATGCATGAATTTAATTATATATAATATAGAGCATAATGTATCTCATTTAATCTTATATATCTAGGGAGCTTATAATAGATCCTGAATGTGAGGAAAAACTACATTCCTAAATTTTTAAATGAAATTTTAAGAGTGCTTGAAATTGGTGTATTTTTAAATGAAATATAGAGTAATAAAAATTTCATTTTTATGACATTTTAAAAACAGCAGGAGTATACAGAATACATAAATTCCAGTTACATTTATGTTGATTATCTCAGTGAAACCCAGTATTACAATCACATTATCAAATAATGAGATTGAAGAAAGTACTATTGTTCAAATAGGTAGCTCAGTGGGATCAATATAAATGTAAAAGAGTGCAACCATTGTTTTTCAATAACAGCAAAGAGGAAACAACTAACCTTTGCCGAGAGACAGAAGGTAATGCTTTATAAGTGCTTTTAATTTAAAATAATAAAAAAGATTTTCCTATTACCTTTAAAATGATATATTACATTTTGAATGTCACAACAGTCTCTCGAACCAACTTAGAAAAAGCAGTACCATTTATTGGCTTACACAGAGGAGCAGCTTGGCGGGCAGTCTGAGCTATTGCAGTCATGCTAAGCACTGTAACTCCTTTTTCTTTTTTTATAAAAAGATGCTAATGTAATGCTTTACCACTTAAAAAAATCCAGTAAAGTGGGTATGATTTTTATACTCACAGATATAGCTACTGTCAGTGGAGTAAGCCAAATCTAGTTTTATTATAATGTTATTGGGGGAAAAAAGAAAATTAAGAGTTAATAATGAAATCTTGTCTCCTATCAACTATTTTTTCCATATGTATACTCTTCAAGAGAAATGTGGCTACATGACATTTGAACTTACTAAATTTGCTTTTCAGATTTTTCATAGCTTCTTTTACAATAACCAAAATTCAGAATTTAAGAGGTAATATAATTAACTCCCCTTACCTTAATCAGCATGTAGATTTATTATCAATATATTGTAGACACACTTTCCTTCATTTCATTTATAGCAATTATAGTTATATCCTAGTTACTGATTCTTTTACATGCTCAGTGGCCTGAAATATGTAATTTCATTTTACTAAATAGGGAAAGCATAATTAGCAATGAACTACAAAATATTTTTAAATCCATTGAACAAAAAAGCAATGGAAGAAAGTAAATACAGTAATCTTTCCTTATTTGTGGTTTCATTTTCTGCAGTTTCAGTTACCTACAATCAACTGTGGTTGTAAAATACTGAATGAAAAATTTCCAAAAAATTCATAAGTTTTAAAGTACAGGTGTTTCTAAGTAGTGTGATAAAATCTCCTGCCATTAGTCCTGTCTAGTCTGGGAAATGAATCATGCCTTTGTTTAGTGTCTCCACGCCGTTTATGCTACCTACCTGCCTGTTAGTCACTTAGCAACTGTCTTGGGATGACTGTCATGGTATCACAGTGCTTGTACTCAACTAATCCTAATGTTACTTAATAAGGGTCCCAAAGTGCAAGAGTAGTGATGCTGGTAACTTGGATATGCCAAAGGGAAGCCACAAAGTGCTTCCTTTAAGTGAAAGGTACATATATATAGGAAAAAACCTAACATATGTAGGTTAAGTATTGTCTGAAGTTTCAGGCATTCACTGGGTATCTCGGAACACACCCCACAGATAAGGGGGAAAACCATAACGTAGAATATTTTCATATGAGGATTGATTCTCTGATAATTTCATTGATAATTCATTTTATACACATACACACACACACACATGATATCAATGAACCTTTATGAAACATTAATATCGGAAACAGGAAATTTCTAAAGGAAAATTAGAGCAAAAAATAAAGGAATAAGACAAAAGGAAGCTGAGTGAAGAGAAGGTTAGTTCAGATAAGGTTATGATAATCCGTAAGGACAGGAGATCCTTATGTAATTATTGAGCATAAATATCCCATCCACTTATCAAACCATATTCTGATTGGTTCTAGAATTATCATATTTTGTGTTTATTGACATACTGATAAGGTTTTCCAGTAACTAAAATTCTTTGAAAAACAATTGAATATAGAATTGTACTATCCTATATAATATTATAAGATATGATGGCTCTATCAGATATAAGTGAACTATGAGATATGGGGGCTCATTTCATTATAATCCATGTACTACAAACTGCATTTTGATGTTTCAAAATACAGAAGAAATATAAGCAGATGGCAAAAAAAAAACCCCAAAAAACCTTAAAACTGTCCAAATTACTGAATAAAACTTCATAATGAGAAATAAGAAAAGCTTATGGTCTATTTTAGATTTATTTATTAAAAAAGAGTTGATTTTAATGTCAAAGGGTAAAATTAATTATTGAGACACAAAGATAATGACTTCAGTGATAGAAAAAGAGAGGGAATGCTTAAACTACCACCTCATTAAGTTACTGTATGCGTGAATTATTCCAGGGCAATTTAATTTTAGTGATTCTGGGAGCACCTATATAATTCTATAAGCACTGCTTTCAAGAGGAGACTGATACTGTAACAATGTGTTAAATAGCTTCTTGAAAATCATTGCAGAATCTATAGGCTTGAAAGCCAAAGTGATCTGGATTTGCAAAGGTCAGAATCTGTGAGAGAAGTCCCAGAAAATTGCTTTTTTTCTTTTTAATTGTTGTTCAGTTACAACTGTCCCACCGTTTTTCCCCCCGTTGAATTGTTTTGATGGTCAACAGTCAAAAACCTGAACACTAAGTTTAACAAACTTTTTAGAGATGAAAACCTCACAAGTGTAAAAGCTTTGGAGAAAGGGATTTATTGTGAATCACAGTCTCATTTTTAACCACCAGAGCAACATGTTAATATCCCCTGACTTTAGATCATCATAAGGTAGAAAGATGGCAGATATAGAAGAAAAAACAATTCTGAATTGAACAAATAGTTACTGAACAGACATGGAAATTTAAGTAACAAGTGGTAAATTATATCATGAATAGTCAAGATAATGATCTGTACCATCATTAAAATGATTTGAGCAATTATTATAAAGCAATAGACTTATAATTTTCCCACGAAAGTTAGTATATAAAGTTAACAGCTGTTAACCACAAAATTGGAATCAAACTCTAGAAGGAAATACATCCAGGAACTAAGGATCAGCAATTTTGCATCTGTGATTACTTTTTTATTCTCCATATTGTTTCATAATGATAGGTTTCCCTTTACTTCTACTTAATTTTTGACTCTCTTTTCAATGCCACTATAAACCAGATTATTATTTACTTTCTGACTTTTCACTCATGAAACTTAGTATTGAGTAGCAGGATTGTGAGTTACTTGGAGAGAGAAATTAACTGGCCTATTTTGATCCAGTTTTTGCTCTATGAGCTATGGTAAGGAACTTGTGTATGGGCGGGGAAAAGATAAGTAGGTTGTATTTATGTGCTAAATATAAAATAGTTTTACCAGGTGATCAAAAATTCTCAAAGAGGACATCAGTTGAATGAGAACTCTAAGATATGTTCACTGCAATTTTCAATAATATTTCCATCAGAGAATAGAAAAAAAATATGTAATAGAAAACACAAAAATCATAATCATTTTCTATGATATTAATAGAAGAGACCTGATTCCTTTATCAGCATGAGAAACATTTTCAAGCCCTAATCCCCAAAACAAACACTGTGAATTATGTTTCCCTTGACAAGTGAGAATTTTTTTCTCAATTTATTTGCAAGCTACATTAACAATGGGATTTAGTTTTTACACAACTGAATTGATCGTTTAACATTCGATTCTCCTAAAGTAACAGTTAACTCAGTCAAAAGAAGAGTTTGTCCAATTACTTTGATTACAAAGTTTAAAAATATTAATGTGGGTTTAAATGCAACTGAATTTAAAATTCTACAACGTAATAAACGTTATGATTATTATATGAGTAGATAGGCATACAATGTGTGAAATGTAATAAAGATCTAAGTACAGAAATACACATATTCCAACTTTTACCTTAAAGTTGTTTTATCATTAACTAATCTGTTTTGATAAACATGTTACTATTATTCATCATTCATTCATTCATTTAAATTTAGAACTGAAGATGTTTTTGATGTACTGTCTTCAAATTTTTGTAAAGACCTCTTTTATTAATCTGCATCTACTTGCATAACATCAAAAAATAACAGTCGTATTTATATGAGATAATTCTGAAGTAACATTGAGAGAGTAGGAGGTTAAGCTGAGGCGTCTCATTTGCAAATTCTCATCCAATATCTGCAAGATTATCTTGAAAAATCTGTAAGAAAGAGGCAATTACCTATATATCTTCACAATAATGACAGAGCATTCAGTAGAATGAATGATAGTAACCACGGAGGTAAATGGGTTGTCAAACTCTGTCACCTTATCACTGAGGATTTCCTACATAAAAATGACAGGGAGAAATTGTGATGGCCTTATACTTAAATGATAGTGGAGCAAAAAATAGAAAAGGATAATCACCTCAATACAGAAAATTTGATTCATTCCTCAGTGTAAGAAGGTGAGCTGTCCTAGAGGTGTCCAAGGTATTGTAACAGAATCAGAATAAGAAAGATGGCACATTTGAATGTTATATTATGGAGGGTAATAATTATCCTTCCAGGAAAATATTAATGCTGATCCTTTTTAAAAGGATGTTTGAGGGGAGGGAAACAAGACTGTGGCAACTATCCACATACTATGTGTTGAGAGGTGCTAGTTCTCTCAGTTCAATAGGATGAATGGTTTTGTTTAACTTGCAACCAGGAGATTAATTCCTCTAGATGAAGGCATTGCCAATCCGGGAAAATGGAAAATAACCTCTCACCCTGCTGCAGAGTTAAAATGCTGCCACTAAAGGGTAGCAGATAATGTATTGTTATCTTTTTCAATTTAGCCATGAATTAACATATTAAGTTAGCGCAAAAGGAAATGAACAAAAATAAACATGTATGAATAGAAGAAAGTATTACAATACATCGTACGTATGGTATCATAGTGGTGAAAAAAGAAGTGATGTGAAAAAGGCATACTTTCATGGATAAATGAATACATGTGGCTGTCCCACATAAATTAGTAGAGTATAGAGAGACCTGTTTTGTTTTTAAGAAATCATAAAGCTTTACTAATAAATTTAAAAACAAAAATGTGAGAGTGTTCTTAAAGAAAATTTCATCTCTGTCAGAGTTTTTTCATGGGTCAGCAGACTTCCAGGAAGTCCAGGAAGCTCAGAGAGTTCCAAAGAAATTGGACCCAAGGAAGAACACAGGAACACACATCATAATCACATTACCCAAAATTAAAGATAAGGAGAGAATCTTAAAAGCAACAAGAGGAAAGGAGACAGTTTCCTACAAAGGAGTTCCCATAAGACTATGAGTCAATTTCCCAAAGGACACTTTAAGGCAAGAAGGGGCTGGAAAGAAGTATTCAAAGTCATGAAAGGCAAGGACCTACATCCAAGATTATTCTATCCAGCAAAGATATCATTTAGAATGGAAGCGCAAATAATGTGCTTCCCAGATAAGGTAAAGTTAAAGGAGTTCATCATCACCAATCCCTTATTATATGAAATGTTAAAGGAACTTATCTAAGAAAAAGAAGATCAAAACTATGAATAGGAAAATGACAACAAACAACTCCCAACAACTGAATCTAAAACAAAAACAAAAACATAAACAAACTAAGCAAACAACTAGAACAGGAACAGAATCACAGAAATGGAGGTCATATGGAGGGTAATCAGTGGGGAGAGGGTGGAGGGAGAATGGGGGATAAGGTACAGGGAATAAGAAACATAATTGGTAGGTACAAAATAAAGAGGGGAGGTTAACAATAGTAGGAAATGGAGAAGCCAAAGAATTTATGTGTATGACCCATGGACATGAACTATGGGAGGAGGGGAATGCTGGTGGGAGGCGGGGTGCAGGGCTGAGGGGGATGAAAGGGAGGAAAAAATGGAGCAGCTGTAATAGCATAATCAATAACATATGTTTAAAAACAAGAAAAATTGTTGAAATTATGCCTTAATTGCAGTGCATCTACATGCAGAACAGGTAAGAAGCATTCATCTTTTCTTAAACCTGAGGAATTTACTCACTTTTAGCTATTCTTCCCAATATACCAACATGTAACTTGCTTTCTGAAAACGAGGTCAAAGATAATGATTAGTAAATATCAAAAGTACTAAGAATAACTTACTATAACAAAATAATATTTGTTTTATACAAGTTATTTGATTACTTTAGGTACCAATATAGGTGTACTCACTTTGCATAATTTCTTCAAGTTTCAACTATATTGTACCATATAACAAAATTTCCTTTTTTTAAATCTTTACCTGAGACATACTTATCAATTTCAGGGAGAGTAGAAAGGAGGGAGAAAACCGGCAAGAACATCGATCAATTACCTCTTGTATATTTCACCACTGGGGACAAAATCCACAACCTAGGCCTGTGCCCTGACTGGAATTTGAATGTACAGCCTTCTGGTTTATGGGACAAAGTTCCAACCAACTGAGCCACACCAGCCAGAGCTCCTTCCTTTTTAGGGCTGCATAATGTTCCGCCCTCTGTATATACCACATTTTGCTTATTCATTCATCTGTATAAAAACTGTTGAATTGCTTCTATCTTTTGGCTATTGTTAATAATGTGACTATATCCATTGGTATACAAATAGCTCTTTAATTTTCTGCCTTTAGATTTTTTGTACACATACAGAAATAAAATTTCTGAGTACTATTAATTCTATATTTAATTATTTTAAGGACTGCCATACTGTTTTCCACAACAGCTGCACCGTTTTACATTTTCACCTGTAATATACAAGGAATCACATTTATCCACATCCTTATCCACAGCTGTTATTTTCTGGTTTTTGTTTTTTGTTTTTAGGAACAGTCATTCTAATGGATGTGAAGTGATATATCATTGTGGTTTTAATTCACATTGTTCCAATGATGTTATGTTGAGCATTTTCCCATGTGCTTATTATATGTCTTCTTAGGAGGCATGTTTAAGTCCTGTGTTCATTTTTAATCAGACTGTTAATTTGTTGTGGTGGAATTGTATTATTGTGTTATTATTATTAATATTTATTAGTTGTTATGGTAGAAGTTAAAATATTAATCCTTGCTTTGCTGGAGTCCACCTTAAATTCATAATTTTACCTTTCCTAACCAATGTAATGACCTTATGACATCAATAACTGCTACTGATTTAAAATGTTAATAAAAAACATTACAGATGATCGCTATTAAAATTTAAAACTGGTGGTAGTGCCTACTGGTTTTGCAGAAGCCAAAGAAGATACAAAAGAAGGAAGAGAAGGAGAAGGAAAAAAACAAGAGCCAAACAAATGTGTCTATAAAAATCCATGAAATTGTGAGAAAACAAAAATGACAGAATGAAGTCAGGACGTGTAGGTGTGATTTTAGTAAATGCAAGTAAATCAAAATTTCCATAGTTTTCTGATTGGCATAAACAAACTATTTACATACAATTATTGCGTGTTGGCATAGTTCCTAATTTAAAAATAATAGAATATAATAATATATTATCATTTGAAAAGTATGTTGGCCACACAGAATAGGAGTAGATGTAACACAATCTAGTCTCTCTTGGTTTCACAGTCCCTAAGTGAGGCCAAGGACCTGTAATTGTCACACATCTGGAAATGTCAGTTGTTACCATAACTCTTGGTACTTAAATTATGATCACAGAACTTAAAATAACAGCTAAGCACTTACTTTTAAGTGAATGTTTATAAATATTGTGCCATTCCATTTCCTGAAGATAATTCATTCATAACATGACCATATTATCTTCTCAAAGAAGGAAGCAGAATCTATGGCTAGAGGTTCTTTTTTTAAAAATTTTATTTCTCAATTACAGTTTACATTCAATATTATTTTTCATTACTTTCATGTGTATAGCATAGTGGTTAGACAATTGTATACTTTACAAAGTATTTCCCGCCCCAATATTTCAAATATCTACCTGGCACCATACACAGTTAATATAATATTATTGACTATATTTCTGATAATATAATTTGCATCCCCAAACTTATTTTGTAACCACCAATTTATACTTCTTAATTGCTTCACCTTTTTAACACATGCCCTCAATGTTGGCCCCTTCCCCAGCAACCAGCAATCCATTCTCCGTATATACATAAAAACCCGTTTCTATTTTATTTATTTTATTCTTTAGATTCCACATATAGTGAAATCATATGGTGTTTGTCTTTTTATGACTGACTTATTTCACTCAACATAATACCCTCTAGAAACATTCATGATATCACAAATGGTTAAGATTTTATTCTTTTTATGGCAGAGTAATGTTCCATTGTATATATGTACCACCACTTTTTTTATCCACTGGTCTATTGGTGGACACTTGGGTTACTTCCATATGGTGGCTATTATAAATAATGTTGCAATGAACATTGGGAAACACATGTCTTTTAAAATTTGTATTTTGGGTTTCTTTGAATATAACCCTGCAGTGGAACTGCATGGTCATAAGGCATTTCCATTTTCAGTTTTAAAAAAATTATTTATTATTTAATCCTTTATTTAGGTATACTATTTTCATATTTCAGTTAGCTAGCACCTTTTTATTAAATTAAATTTTGGCCCTGGCTGGTGTGGCTCAGTGGACTGAGTGCCAGCCTGCGAACCAAAAGGTTGTCAGTTTGATTTCCAGTCTGGGACACATGCCTGGTTTGCATGTACTGTGGGACAATTACAAAATGTAATTAACATACACACATATTGAAAAATTGGAATACCAGAAGGGGAAGAAAAACAGGACAGAAAAATATTTGAAACAATAGTGACTGCGAATTTTGCCAAATTAATGTCAGATGCTGACCAACAGATTCAAGAAGCTCAGAGAACACTGAATGAGATGATAACAAAAAACAAAAACAAAAAGAAAAAAAAAAACAAATGAAAAGAAAATTATATTTAGACATATTACCTTGAAACTATAGAATTTTTTTAAAAAGCCTTTAAAGAAGCTAGAGAAAAGAAAACACCTTACCTATAGAGAAATCTTGCAAGCAAAAAGAGAGTGCAATGAAATATTTAAAGTGTTGTGAAAACAAACCATCAACCTAAAATTCTGTACTCTGAAATTATACCTCAAAAGTGAAATAAAAGTACTTTCTCAGACACACAAAAATTGAGGGACTTGTTACCTTCTGTGCAAGAAATAGTAAGTGAAATTCTTCAGAGGGAAGGAAAATAATACAAGCCAGAGACTCCAGGTCAACATAAAGAAAGGAAGACCAGAAATGAAACATTAAATAAAGGTAAAATTCAACTTTATTCTTCTTATTTTTGATTTACCTAATAGATAACATTTTGGTCAAAATAGAAACAATTTATTCAACTATGTATCTTATGTATCTTATTATATATGTCACATATAATGTATCTTAAGTATGCTTTTATATAAGTGAAATAAATTACAGCAATTGTATAAGGGACAAGGGGGAGAAATTATGAATATTATATTATATAATGTACTCGCACTACCCGTGAAGCTATATAGCATTATATGAAAGTGGAATTAGATTAGTTGTAAATGTATTGCAAAGTCCAGGATGATCAATAAAAAAATAAATAAATAAAAGAAACATAACTGATATGCTAAGAAGAGATAAAAAACAATCATATAACAGACACTTCACCAAAGAAGATATATAGACCATGAAAAAGCATATGAAACGGTGTTCCACATCATATGTCATCAGGGAAAATTATTTAAAATAACAAAGTGCTATCTTTGCACATCTACTAGAATGGTCAAACCTGGAACACTAATAACACCAAATGCTGGCAAAAAATGCAGGCAAAAGAAACTCTCATACATTGCTGATGGGAATGCAAAATGGAACAACCAGTTCGGAAGACAGTTTGTTTGTTTCACGCAAAGCTAAACATAATTTCCTTATAGTCTAGCAGTAACACTCCTTTGTATTTACTTAAGGTATTAAAAAGTTATATCCACACAAAAATCTGTATGTTGATGTTTAATTCTGCTTTATTTATAATGGCCAGAATCTTGCAAACTACCCAGATGGTCTTCTATTTGTATTTAGATAAATAAACTCTAGTACATCCAGACAATGGATATTATTCAGCATTAAGAAAAAATAAAGAAGTACATGGAAGAATCATAAATGTTTATTAGTAACTGAAAAAAAGCCAATCTGAAAAGGCAACATGCTGTATGATTCCAACTACATGATGTTCTTGAAAGACAAAAGTATGGAAACAGTAAAAGGATCAATGATTGGCAGATATTTGGGGTAAGGTGAGGGGTGAACAGGTGGGTCACAAAGGAGTTTTAGGGCAGTATGATACCAGAATGATGTATGCATGCCATTAAACTTTGTCCAAATTTATAGAATATTAAAATACCAAGAGTTAACTCTATTGTGAACTGTAGACTTAGGTGATTAAATGTGTCAGTATAAGTTTATCAATTATATCAAATGTCCCAGTCTTGTAAGAGATGATTGATAATGGAGTGCTATTCATTTGTTGAGTGGTCAGCAGGAATGGGATATGTCTTTACTGTACTATCAACTTTTCTAAGAACCTAAAATGAAGTCTTAAATAAAAAAAGATATGACAATACATCAGGAAGGACTTTGAGGTAAGGAAGTGAAGGGGAGCATGAGAAAAGTTATCTTTTTGTTGTCTAAAGCTGGTTTTAGTAATTTGATAAAACATATTTGCTGATAAATTTCAGAAGTAAGAAATGATCTTATATATCAATAAAATAGGGAAAACCTTCTGATGGAAATAAGGTCCAAAAAAATTTACCAAACTACCTAAAGGGAAATAATGCAAAAGTCTTCTAAACCAATTTAATATTTATGCTCCATTTGAATTGAGAAATGCAAACATAATATATGTGGTGGAAGAGGGAGTTGTTAAACCACTTTTTCTAAGCTGTGGGGGTGAATTTATATTGGTATATTAATTTTGAACAGGAATTTGACAACATTTATAGAAAGGTTGAAAAATATCCATGGCCTTCCACTTAAAGCTTTTCTTCTAGGCTACATACTAAGGGCATAATCAGAACTATTTGCAAGACTATTTGTGACAACTTTATTTGTCGTAGTTAAAAAAATAAAAAAGAACATATATACACAGTTTAAGACTTCTACAAAGTATAGATTAAATTATAGCAAAAAGTTATTTCTTAATAAAGTTATGGCATAAATTAAAATATAGCACTATTCATAATCCATAAATATGTATTCAAAATATATATAATAATAGAGAAAAATGAGGAAAGTGTTAAATGAATATTTTAGAATAATGATATGATGCACATCATAATATAGAACTTTTTGGTTTGTCTTTCTATTACAGTTGACATACCATATTATATTAGTTTCAAGTGTACAACATAAAGATCAGACATTTGTATAACTTATGGAGTGATTACCCTGAAAAGTCTAATACCCCTTTCACACCACATATGTTGATTATGTTCATGGACAGGGAAATTAACATCATTAAAATGTCCATACTACCCAAAGCAATCTATAGCTTTGGTGCAATTTCTATGAAGATATCAATGGTGAATTTCATGGAACTAGAACAAATATTCCAAAAATTTACATGGAATCACAAGACTTTAAATAGCCACAGCAATGTTAAGAAAGAACAAAATTTGAGTAATCATGCTGTTACATGGAAGTACACTATAAGGTTATAGTAATCAAAAAGGCATGGTACTGGCATAACAACAGATATATAGATCAATGAAACAGATAGATAGCCCAGAAATAAACCCATGCCTTTACAGGAAATTAATAGTTGATAAAGAAGTCAAGAACATGCAATGGGGTAACGATAGGCTATTTGATAAATGGTGTTGGGAAAAGTGGACAGGTATATGAAAAAATTAACCTAGACCACTTCATTACACCATACATAAGAATAAACTCAAAATGGATTAGAAGCTTGAAACAATAAAAATGGAAGAATAGGCAATAAAATCTCAGACATTACTCATAGCAATATATTTTTCTGATACATTTCCTCAGGCAAGGAAAACAAGAAAAAATAAAGAAATTAGATTACATCAAACTAGACAGTTTTTGCAAAACAAAGGAAACCATAATCAAAATTAAAAAAACAACCTACTGAATGGGAGGACATATATACCAATTACCCATCTGATAAGGGGTTAATATACAAAATTTATAAAGAACTCATACAACTCAACATCAGAAAAGCAAACAATCCAATTTCAAAAAGTGGGCAAAGGACATGAATAGACACTTCTGGAAAGGGGACATACTAGATGGCCAATAGGCATATGAATAGAGGCTCAACCTTCACTAGCCACAAGAGAAATGCAAATTAAAACTACAATGATGTATCACCTCACACTTGTCAAAATGGCTATCAATAAATCAACCAACAAGTGCTGGCAAGGACGTGGAGAAAGGGGAAGCCTACCTAGTACACTGTTGGTGGGAATGCAGATTGGTGCAGCCACTGTGGAATACAGCATGTAGTTTACCTCAATAAGTTAAAAATAGATCTGCATTTTGACTCAGTGATCCCACTTCTGGGAACATGTCCAAAGAAGCCCAAAACATGAATTAGAAATAATTTATGTACCCCTATGTTCATTTCAGTATTATTGTCAATAACCAAGATCTGGAAGCCGCCCAAGTGTCCATCAGTAGATGAGTGGATAAAAATCCAGGGTACATTTACAAAATGGAATACCACTCAGAGCTGTAAATTAGAAAGAAATCTTACCTTTTGTGACAGGGTGCATGGAACTGGGGAGCATTATGCTAAGTGACATGAGCCAGTTAGAGAAGACAAATACCATATGATTTCACTTACTGTGGAATCTATTGAATAAAACAAACAAAAAAAATAGAAACAGACATATAGGTATAGAAAATAGACTGATACTATCAGAGGGAAGGGGGATTGGGGGCTGGGTAGAAAAGGTGAATGGGGGAGGAGCAGGAAACTCATTGGCGCAGACAACAGTATGTTGGTTAACCAGAGGGAAAGGAAGGTACGAGGTAGGTAGAAGACAGTAAAGGGATAACAAATGCTAATGGAAAGAGACTTGACTTTGGGTGTGAATACACAATAAAATATACAGATGATATATTATAGAATTGTACACCTGAAACCTATGTATTTTTATTAACCAATATCACCCAATAAATTCAATAAAAAGAAAAAAAAACCAGAAAAAAATAAAAACATATATATTCTTAAAAAATGATTCAGTAACAGTTAACAAATATATCAATCTAGGGTCAATTTCTTTCTCTCTCTCTCTCCAGATATATTCAATGTTCAATATTTAGTAAGTATATAATAAGTTCCAGATATTGAGAATATGATACACAGGCTGAAAAATAAGGACACAGTGGCTAGACTGAGAAACATATCATAAAGCCAGTAATGTTTCTTTCAGTTGACTCATTCCTTAGATACTGATGAAGAGGGAAAAAACAAAACATTACTTGAAGAGCTCTAGCTGTAGGTGACCACTGAGAACACACTTGTGAGAACTGGAAAATAATCTGAAGACGTAGAGAAGCAGAAAAAAAAAGGAAAGATGGACATTTTTTTCCTTTTCCTTTATTTTTTTCCTTTTAGAATTTAAGTGTCAATTGCAATGGTTAGCATTTTACTTCTCAGCTCTCTTTCTATCCTCTTACTACTCAGCACTAAGCCTCAGAGCTAGGATTTAAAATGTGTCTGTGAGAATCTAGGGTTTGTGAGACTTCTGGATGGCTTTTATACTGTACTTTTTCCTATAGTAATTGACACCCCTGGCATGATCTTAGAAAAATGTCCTTAAATAACCTGTTCATCTTGAGCAGTAACTTATAAAGGAAATAATTTAACATTTGTTAAAAGATTAGGAAAATATTCTACATATATTTTATAATGATGATTCAAATCAAATCTAGTCAAAATAATAGTTTTCAATATTCAAGCAATTTTATAAATATGGAAACTGAATCACAGAGGAAAGCATCTTTTAATCCCACCTCAGTATCAGTTAGTTCCCCTGGCTTTTTATTTTTATTTTTTACAGGCAAAAGCAGCAATCTTTCATACTCTGAAATGTATCATTTATTTTTAAGTTAAGCATAAATGTCAAATTTTGCATATTTAAATCATCTTAAATAGTTTTTTTACATTTCCTGGCAGATGAGTCTTCTATTTTACTTATATAGTTCACTATTAATTAACAGCAATATTTGGAATGAAATTCACGAGCTGTATTTTTGCCATTTTTTGCACAGATCCTAGCCATTCCACTTTGATATCCAAATTAAAGTGAGGTAAATAATATGCCATATGCAATGTGATAATTAGAGAAACTAAGTAGAAAAATATACTTTCCTTAATATAGTCACACTGATACATAAAGAGAGGAAAGATTAAACTGAATAGCAGAGGCAATATAAGTATGCTTTTTAGAAAATAAAATTCACAGGACATTCTTAAGTTAAAATGTAGGTTGGTGCTGTTTAAAAATTATATAATTAATGAATCAAATAACAAAATATTAAAACACATGCATTTTCTATTGACAATTGCCTGAGACTGTACTCCATTATAATTTCTTCATAAAGAAAAATACTTTTATCTCATTTTAATTAAATGCTACCAAATAAACTGTTTTGTATTTATATATCATCTATTTTTATTTTATGAGAGTTCCTAAGCTATGTCTTTGTAGACATTCTGTTTGTATTATCTAATGACCCATTTCAGACCCTTTTGAACTTAAAAGAAGTATAAGAGAATAACTTAGTCGTTACTTCCCCTGCAAACAACCCAGTTCAGTGCTTGTATATTAGTATCATCTTTCCTAATCCACTTGAAAAACTTAATTCTAGTGAACAAAGTGTTAAGTCCCTATCATAGTACAAAGAATATGTCAATTACTTTAAGACTCATTAACTTGAGACAGCAATGATTTTCAAGCTATTCTGCCTCTGTACTAAGAAACATGGAAACATGATGAAATATGTTAAAGACATAACTCTATTGTCATGACGACATAATATTTTAAAGTCACTCTTTTGTCTGGAACGACATAAACTACTTCTGGAATCTCTCAGCTTGTTCCTAGACTGAAGTCTGTGCTGTCATTCAGACCTACTGGATGAAAGGACCCAGGCTTTACCTGCTACACCAGAATTGTGGAAAGCCTTATGCACAAGACATGTCTCAGACCAATCCCACGGGCATAGGGAATGGGTAGGAGTAGAGTATTTCTGGACTGTACAATTATACAATTAATGTCTAAAAATTACAGAAGGGTATTTTTAAAAATTTAAAGTTTTCTCAAAAATGTAAACTTTCTCAAAAAAAAATCCTCCCCAAAAGAGCTCTATATTTATACAGTTGGTATTGGCCATAGACAGGTTTCTTTCCTTAAAAAGTCCCAAGGCAAAAAGTATGTGAGGCCGATGCCTAGGGAGGATTCTGCTTATAGTACTTACTTATTTTATTTTATTTTATTTTATTGTATTGTATTGTATTGTATTGTATTGTATTGTATTTTTGCCACTTCACTAACCTTTGTACCCTGGAATTGTCTGAAAATCTACATTTATACTAATGGTTTAAGAACCACAGGTGAGCATATGTAAATGGAGCAGAAAAGATCATACCTCAGGAACTTGCTCTTTGTCAAATTGTTTTTTTAGCTTCTGATCTCCCAAAATGAGAAGTATAGAAAGCGTTATCTTCCTGCACAGGTAACATGGAGCAGTGATAATCAATTGGTCGTCTCTGCAATTATAGGAAATATACAGTTCAGGTGACAAAGAAAGGAAAAAACAACCACAAATTAATGTTAAAACTTAGACCAATACGGAGGGAGCTATAGACTTGCTCGCTGAGGGAACTGTGCTCAGTGTTCCCAGAGCTGGATTCAGTCTTTATGACTAAACTCCTTTTTATAGTATAACGAATAAGAATCTCATTAATGCTCCATGGCAAAATAGAAAAAAAATGGTATAAAAATATTATCAACCAGCCAAGGCCCCACTGGTCTTCCAGAAAAAATGTCATGAGACTTTACAGATTGATTAAAGTGATTCTCAAGTTGATCTCAGAGTGGGGAAAAATATTGTTAAGTATCTAATCTTGGGAAATATGGATTTTCTATATTAAAGACACAACTAAAAATCTAAAAAAGTGATTATAAACTGTGAAGCTCCCTATCATATTCAATCCTCTTCTTTGATAAATGAGGACATGGTGGCTCAGAACAGGGAAGGGGGTCACACTGAGAAGAGCACCTCTGTGTAACTCACCAATCCCAGAGATACAAGGTGTTTCCAGGTTGGTATGAAGTGACTTAAGAATTATTATTATTATTCCTTTTTGCTTTTAAGATATAAACCTTGTGAAGTATATGTGTTATCAGAATATGTAATGTTGGGATCCTGCTCTACTAATGAATGACACAGCATCTGCTCATTAAAGTCGACATTTTCGAGACCTGACTCTGACTAGGCCTATGAAATACACTACAAAGCAGAAGCTATAAAGTTGTGAAAAACATGGAAGCAAAAGTAAAATAAAAGTGGGGATTTTTTCTTCCTTTGCACATGTGCTAAACTTTCACAAATAAAAACAAAATATCGGGGACGCTGCTGGAGAGTGTGGATCTGACTCACACTCATAACAGAATACCATGTAAACTAATTTAAGAATGGACTAGAACGGATGTTTCCTGACGTCTGTGCTCAGTGAGTTGTTCTGCCACCCTGCTCCGTGGAATCCAAGATGCTTTCGAGTATCCATCAATGGGGTATCAAGAAGACAAGGGCGATAGCTAGTATTTAAAATAGTACTTACATTGAGATGCATGTGCTAATCTTGAAACCTTTTACCCCCTTTAGAACAAAATCATGTCTTTCTCCTCATTTTTCATGTAACACTGAAGTCTATTTCCTGATTGCTTAAAATGACAGCCTTTCCTATGACCTGCTTTCATATTTTTAATGAATGGTTAGGTTTAGAGAACATACACATGTTGGAGCTAGCACAGCTTGGGTGCAAACTATAGGAAAGTGAAAAGCAGTTTGAAGATAGAAGGAGTGGTTGTAACAGATTGCATGGTTTCAGTTTTATAACAGAATTAAAATGAGTATTTAGTTCTAAGTACTCTAGGTTTGTCTAGAAAACTGACTGAAAGAGATAGTTATAAATATTATGTAAGCATGTTAAAAATCCCAAGCTATGAAGGGTCTGAGATGTTTTCCTACTTTCAAACTAACAAGATGGTCTGACGCTGTTGTCAGACCATCTCTCTCTCTCTTTCTGTCTCTCTCTCTGTCTCTCTCTGTCTCTCTCTGTCTCTCTCTCTCTCCCCCTCTCTCCCTCTCTCCCTCTCTCTCCCTCTCTCTCTCTCACACACACACACACACACACACACAGAGTAGCCCTGGACCTCTGGATCAGAGATCAGATTTTTACTTGCTCAGAGTCCGATCTCAGCAGCACTGGATCCCTATACTCTCGTTCCCCGTCGAGCAGAACAACGGGAGCCAGATGTCACCTGCATAAGCAGTACGAATTACACCACAGGGTGGGGGCCACAAAATAAGGAGGCTCAGAGCATATACAGGATGGCTGGCACATTTACCCATCTCCCCTCCAGAAAGAGGTGCTCTGGAATGTAAACAAATCTCCGAGGAGCACAGGGGGTCCAGTCTTTACCCTGAAATGTAAACAACTGGCTCCAGGGGGATACACAAGCTCTGGCTTCCAAATCATGCTTGCCATTTAATCACTCAGCCGCGACCGTGAAAAACCATAAAAATGTTCATGGAGAATAGAGTTGTTTTAAAACAATGAGAAAGGGTTTGGCAGACTGATTAGAAATGGGTGATTGGTTCTAACTCGACATTGTTTCACGACTTGTTACTATTGATATATAGATTCTTACATAACAGAAAGGCCATATTCCATCTTTTCTATTGCACTATATTTTAAAGTTGTATGGCTTATTGAATTCAGTCACAAAGAAATTTTACTTTGTCTTTCAATATCCCTTTTAAACATTAATTTTGGGATATTTACCTGCACTCTCTTCATGAGTAAAACTCATGAATTCCATTTTTTTCTTCTCCTATTCTTAAGTGAAATTCTTAGTTTAATAAAAATTAATAAAAGTACTTTAAATTAAAAACAACAATTTGAACTACCTACTTAAAATGTTCAGTTTTCTGTCATAGACAATACATTCAGTTTTATGTAATGTTACAGCTATTCCCTTATCTTTCAGGTACAAAAGACGAAACTCAGCCATGTGATGCCCAGAAAAGGGGGACAGCTTCCCACTTCTTTCTTCATCATGTATCTTCTCTGAAATTTATCAAAGGTTTGCTGTTTCTTCAAAGTTGAAAATGAAGAGAAGCAAGTAAGGGAAATGGCAAATACTGTTCTGCTTTATCAGGTGGCGTCACAGTGGCTGGATCTGGTAGGTATTTACAGTTGAATTTATCTTTTTTTAACATTATTTTTAATTGTATTTTTTTCATTATCATTTATTCCACCTATACCCTCTTCCAACTCCACCGATGCCCCTCCCCACCCCACAATCACCACCCTGTTGTTTGTGTCCATGAGGTCTTTCTCTTTCTTTTTCTTTTAGGTTTGACCCCTCCACCTCTCTAATTCCCTACTTGCCCAGAGCTGTCAGCATACTGATAGATCGAAAGCAAGTTGAATTTATGTTAAATGGCATTGTGTGTATAGGGAGAGGGAATTCTTTATAGATATATTATTACTAAAGACCTCTTACCAGCATCCATAGAAAATACCATCTTAACACAACTGGTTGCAATACTCTTTTCATAGTTTCTAGAAATTTTGAAGTTGACTTTATATTTGCCTGATTAATACTTGCTTTAATTGGTCCTATTGCACAGTTCCTAAGATGAATTCCTGTCAGGTGTTTTGATGTGTGACACATCTCTAATTGATGAACACTCAAGAAACATTTGTCGCAACAAAGCCTTAGAGTGCAGGCAGATTCCACTGTGTCCTTCTCCTTGGCTCATTTCTCAACATCGAACAAGCAGCACACCTTATCCTTAGATTTCTCAGGCAGAGGTTAGAGCCCAGCCTGCTCTGTGCCCTCTCTGTTTTCTCAAATTGAATGGGACAAACCTTGAACTCTAATTAATTGCCTAAGGCCTTTCTCTTTTAACAGGAGAAGGAAAACACTTATCTCCTACTTGGTGTGTTGAAGTCACAGGAACTTTATACGAAGATATCCTTCTTACAAATTCTCTTCCATTTTGCAACACTTCATTCCATCTGTAAGCTTCAATATAAGTAAGTGTTTAAGACTGACTTTTGGCTATTTTCATTAGAATGTTTTGTGAGGTAGTCTCTTTGCAATTTAGAATGTGCTGTCCTCATGCTTTCATCCTTAACCAAAGCCAGAAGTGTCCTATGTAACATCCTGTTACTATAGCATAGGCTCCTCAAAGGTAGTGATTAAGTCTTGTTTTTCTTTTTTTTTTTTAATGGTAGCTTTACCAAAGACTACTAAAACTTGTCTATGAACTGACAAGACCAACACTTCAAATGCACCTGAACAGTTCTATATTTAAAAAAATGCAATTTATAGGCACATGTTCAGGATTCCCTCCATGTGGAAAAGAACACAGGCTTTGGAGTGAATACTCTGGTTCTTCCTTATTTGCTGCGTCAACTTGAGCGCATTACATAATGTCTCTCTCGGAGTCTCAGGATTCTCATATGCGGAGCTGGGATGAAACTATTGATATTTTGCAGCATCTATGTAAGAATTCCACACAAATATGTAAAGTTGACAGTGCCTAGAATATGGAAGCATATAAAATGTTACACTTTTGCCACTGTTTCCCACAAAATTAGAATTCTAATATAGTTTGCAAAATCTATTTAGAATTTGGTCTCTATTTTGCCTTGCTAACTTATCAGTAAAATTCTAATAAAGGTAAAAATCAAGATGGAGGTATAGACAAAATATAAAAGGAAATAGATAGTTTTCTTACTTAATTATCTAGTCCATAAGTGATTCATTATTAGTTGTATCCTTGGTGATGGTAACTTTGTAAAACACTACATAAAAGTGTTCATAATATACATGGTCTAGAGCAGGAGTGATCAACCTGTGGCCCACGGGCCGTATGCAGCCCAGGGTGGCTTGTGAATGCAGCCCAACACAATATCATAAATTTACTTAAATTATCATGACTTTTTTTTGCTGTTATTACTTGTCTCAATATATTTAATGTGTGGTCCAAGACAACTCTTCTTTTTCCAGTGTGGCACAGAGACATCAAAAGTTTGGATACCCCTGGTCTAGAGTAAGCATAAACTTAATGTAAAAAAAGAACAAACCTTAAAATAGTGGGAAAAAGGAAAAGTCTCAAAATAAGAATTTGATAAAAAAATAAAACATTTCAAAAATATTATTTTTAAACTATCACAATAAGGATATTAACTAATGAAATATCTAGTTATTATCCTTTGTGCTGAACACAGAAAAGAAAAACATCAAACATCTTTAAACTGTAAAAGGACAGTTATTTATAATCAGTATTATTTTTAAAAACAATATTCATAAAAATGAAAGTCTGGATATCTGGATAATAACTGCTCACTCTGAGACTTAATAGATTATTGTTATAATATCAGAAAAAATGTTTAGAGCATTTTAGGAAATAGTATATCACTTATTAACACATATGAAAGATAATAACAATTAACATACAAATAGTGATGCTTGTATATTGTTATGCATGTAAATAAATGGAAGCCAGAAAACAAGTCTATGGAAATAAAATAGGAAAAGTGACCTCAGGTGCTGCATTTTTCTCTAATAAAGCTATAGAACTTTTTAGGTAGAACTAAAACATTTTACTTTAACTGGCTTTTACTTATGTGGTTTAACACAGAGGCCATAATTTGAATGAAAAATAAAGCTCGAGGTTCTGAGGACTTTCTTTTCAAAGAGAAAGAGAGTTGCAAATATTCCCAAAGTCTGATCAGGTAGACTCTGAGTTCTGCTACTGAATATAAATATTTTGTATACACATTTATACAGCATATCAAAGCAACTTTTAAAAATACTTCCTTATTTATTTCTTATTTATTTAAATATATCAGACAATTCTTCACTCTGAAGTAGTGTCATTGCCTAACAAATAGTTGCTAATTATATACCAAGAGTATATTAAATTTTAAA
>PVJD01014693.1:0-28028 GCA_004026545.1 Mormoops blainvillei
CACTGTGGGTATAAAGCGAACATCAAAGACATGGTCTCCTGACCTCAGAAAATTCACAGTCCTAGGAAAGAAGGATCTATTTGTATCTCCTAGTTGAAAACATCCCTGTTAAATAAAACCCACCCAAGAAATGTATGTTGGATGGATAAATGAATAAATAAACCATGTAGACACTGTTAAAAGAATGCAAGATCAGGTGAAGAGGAAGCCTAGCCCAGCTAGGGAGGCAGGGCATGAGGCTGGGAAGGGAGAAGTAAGTAGCAGTTTAGAGCCAGAGACCGGATGGACCAGGAAGGCCGGGACAGCTTCAGAGGGTGAGCCCTGGGGCCAGACCTGCCTCTTCATCCAACTGACTGTAGCTTGGAGATTAACCACTGCCAAGATTCTTGAAGATTCTTGACCAGGCATTTTTAACCTGAGGTCCATAGACAGAATTCAGGGATTCTGCAAACTTGGATGTGGGGGAAAAAAAAATGACATCTTTATTTGCATTCGCTCTAACTGCAAAGTTAGCATTTCCATCAATTATGATTGTAGGCAACAAACAGAATCTGTGACTGTCATCAGTCGAATTATAGATCTTTTCATATCACATTACAGTTGTTTCCAATATCCCAAAATATTATTTATGCCCATCACTCACTACTTTGAAATTATGATAGTCATTAAGTCTGCTGCTAGATCTTGTTATTTAATGCATTAATAAAGAAATCGATGTCTTGCCAAATCACAAATTTGTTTTAAAAATATTTTGATAACTCTTTTGCAATATCATCGATGTCCTTTGTATTCTGATTTTATGAAGTTAAAAACATTTTGAGAAGGAGTTCATAACCTTCATTAGACCAAAAGGCTTCAAGGTGAAGACAAAAAGTTTAGAGTCTCTGGTTTAGAATCAAATGCTTTTTTTGTTCAGAGAGAATGAGACTCAAGTTGGTTGTGGGAGTTGGAGGACTGCGGTCAGGGAAAGGATATGGAGAGCCAAGGGTTGGTTGACTGGCTGTGTTAAATGGTATTCCCAAGCGCCCCATTGAGAGAGGGCAATTTAATGCAAGCTCTTTGACTCCCTGTTGAGTCCCTGTGACTAGGGTCCTTTAGGAGCAGGAATGCCTCACTGGATTTTCCTCACTGCCCCCTGACGGGCTTCCCTAGCAAAGTCCACTGACTAGGAAGGAAGCTTCAGCAAATCACTTCACAACTAGAACACAGAGGGAGATGTTACCCCCGCCCCCCAAGGTGCTTGTACTAGACTTTCAAATTTATTATCATTTCAACATGAGTAATGAACACCATGCCTTGTGCGATGTTTTCTTTTAGGTTTATTAAACCACCTGGATGGTATTCCAATGGAGTGTTTTCATCATCTCTCGAAGAGATACGAAATTTATGGTTGCAGTTTGCTCTGTTTAGATAATTTTGACATTCTCCCCAAATACAGTTCATTATTACGTTTTGCATTTGCCGTTGAAGTAAAGTGCTCAAAAATAACTAGTTCAGAGCTAAGCTGATAAAGCTAACAGATCTGTAAATTGACCATGGACAGTCCTTTAGGATGTCTGCTGTGCTTGGGAGGTGAGCTGAAGCAGGCTGAGACGGGTGGATGTGGACAAGCATCCCCAGTGCAGAGCAGGGAGTCCCAGTACACTTGCTACTGCAGCTGCTGTGTGTGCAGGTTGAAGCTGAATTGTCCGTGTATCCAGGAGGGAATCCTGGCCCTCCAAGAATGACTGGAAATAGATTTGAGGCAGTAAATGTAATGTTAAGTTGGCCACAAGCTTTGTTCTGACATGGCCAGAAGCCCTGGCTCAATGGTGAGTGCACCCAATCATCCACTCACTTTACCCCATCACTTTCCTTGTGGGATTTAGAAGAGAAGAGAAACTCGAAGCTCTGTTTTCCTTCACCATATCTCTTCATGACTTAAAGTAGAATCCATTTTTCCTACTTATTTATTATTAAGTTTACATAGAATTTAAAAGTAACATGACGAATGAACCATACGTGCTATATACCCACCCGGATCCAGTGAATATACATACTTTGCCACTTTGGCATTGTCTCTATATATTGTGTATTAAAATATGTGTGCATTCATGTTTGTGTGTGTGAGTCACAATAAAGTTTCAGGTATCAACCCTAAAAACTTCAGCTTTCATCTTCTAAGAATAACAACATTATCTTTCCTAATCACAATTTTCAGACACCTGAGAAAAATGAACAATTATTCCCTAATGTTATCTAATATACAGTAAATAGATTCCCCCAGTTGTTCCCTCAAATATTATTTTAAACTCCCCTTTAAAAACCAGGTGGTGGGCATTCAATGCAATATACATATCATATATCATAGAAATATACACTTGAAACCTCTATGATTGTTATGATCCTATTAACCAATGTCACCCCATTAATAAAAATATTATAAATATAAAAATTATAATAAAAAATTAAAAACCAGGATCCACATCAAGATTTACATGTTCCATTTGACAATTAACCTTTGAGTTTCTTTACATCTGGAACAAACATTCTCAATATTTTTGGTTTCAAGATCTCTTTACACTCTTAAAATTAGTGAAGAACTTTTGTTTATATGGATTATATCTGTCTATATTTACTGATAGAAGTTGACACTGAGAACTTTTTAAAAATGCAAGAATACATGACCACATATTCCTTTATCTGCTACAGCAATGATATCATCATACATTTGGACAGTCATAACACAGTTCTGGAGGCTGGGAAGTCCAAGGTCAAGGTGCTGGCAAATTTGGTATCTGTTGAGGCCCACTTCCTGATTTTTAGATGCCGCCTTCTCTCTGTGTGATCACATGGTAGAAGGGGTGAGGGAGCTTTGCGGGGGTCCCTTTTATATGAGTGCTAATCCCATTCATGGGGCTCCAATCATGACCACATCACCTCCCAAAGGTCCCACCTCAATACTATCACACCGTGTGTTAGGTTTCAACATGGGAATTTGGGTGGAGGACGCAAACATTCAGTCCATAACACCAGGGGTGCTGCTAAGTGCCCTACAATGCAGAGGACAGCCCCTCCACAACAGAATTATGCAGCCCCAAATGGCAGTAGCGCAGACGCTGAGAAATCCCCATCTGTATTCACCTAAAATGAGTTTAATCATTACGTGGGAGCTTAAAAGGTCCAATTAAAAAAAAAAGATTTATTTATTTATTTTTAGAAAGAAGGGAAGGAAGGGAGAGAGAGGGGGAGAGCAACACTGATACGAGGGAGAAACATCTACTGGTTGCCTTCCGCTTTCATTTTCTCGGTGTACCTCTTGCCGTGGCCGCCCTGTCTGTCTGTCTGTCTGCCTCGTCCATGCTTTGTTTCTTTGAGAGAATGATTTTTAAGTGGTAACACCCTGAAGGAACGGCGTCTCCTGGCTCAGGGGTCCTCATGCCAAACCCTACCCCAGCGTCAGGGTGACAGCGATAAAAACACAGATTCCCGTTCCTCCTGCCAGACGTTCTCCGCAGGCCCCAGGAATCTCGCTGACAGACTCCCACAGGGCTTCCTGTAGTTGAGGAGGAGAACCTATGGAAATGTGCTTTACATGTCAGAAAATGAGAATCCCGTCACTGGACAAGCTGGTACTTAGTTCCCATGGGCCACGGTCCTTTTTCTTTTTTTCCTAGTTCCTGGATGCCACAGAAGGAGAATGATGCCCCCAGTTTAAAATCCCCTTTTGGCTTCTCTCTGTCGTCAGAGTACAATGCCCACAGTCCTTTCCCGATGTGCAGGTCCTGCATGCTCTGCTCCGTGCCCACTTCTCTCGTCATCCTGGGCTGCTCTCTCCCTTGATCATCGGCTACAACTGCACTGACTTTCTTTCAGTGCCCGGAACAGGTTGTTCTCTGTCTCAGAACCTTTGCACCTACCTGCAAGCCGTCCCCTCTGCCTTAAATACCCTGCCTCTTGCTTTCTAGGCAGGTGGCTCCTTCTCTTCCTTCAGGGTCAGCTCTAAGGCTGTCCCATCAGGCAGGTCATTTCCGACCTCTTTAATGCTAAAGTAGTCCCCCCTTATTATCTCATGCCCACCCTCCTCCTTCTACTTCTAGCAGTAGCCACAATTGACAAAATATGTGGGGTTGTGTATTTGTTGTCCTGCCAAACAGCTTGAATCATGGGGATGGAGACTTGGGTCACTATTGTGGGCCCAGAACTTGGTTCAGTGTTTGTCATGTCATGGCACTCGGTAAATATTTAGTGGATGAATTAATGAATGAATGACTGGATACATGTCTAGACTTTCTCCATCTGTTTTCCTGTATTTGCCAAGTGCCACTAATCTTACAGTAGATCCCAGAAAACTCAGTCTGGGAAGGACAGGTTTGCCCCCTTGGACTTACATGGTGGGTGCTGGGCCTGACTGTGTTCAGAGGCCCCACATCCCCGTGCCTGCCAAGGACGGGCAGGGCCATGCCATGCCCTCAGAGACCACAGAAGCGGGGCCAGTGTCAGCAGGCCTCAGCCTCCCAGAGGCCTCTGCTGAGAGCAGGTGTTGGCATGTGTGTTGGGAGAGAAGGAGAGTGAGAAAATGTCAGAGGGTGAATGGGATAATCAGGCCTTAGCCATGAAAACTGCCACCCACTCAAACCTGTCAGACTCCACAACAGAAATATTCCAGATGTGTCAGCTTCTTCAAGTATCTAATGACAGAGAAAAAAAAAATGCACCAAGGCAGCCTTGTGCCTTGACACAAGGCTGATGCCGATTGACTGGAACCTTCTCAAGCTCCAACCAGGAATATCCAACATGGGTATGGGGCACTTTATAGGAGGAAGCAGCTGGAGAGAAATGGAAATTCTATCAGGGTGAGGAGTGTCTGATTATGTTTCCATGTGTGAAATAAATGCCCAAATAAAGCCTCATTGTCCCATTTTTGTTTCCCTTCTCATTTCTTCCATGTGTGTGCTCATGAGATTAGGCAAAGGCCTTGCAATCCCTTGGTACAGCCAAGAGAGCTAGGGAGAGTCTTCAGCGATACTGCATATTATTTCCATGACAGGTGCAAGGCTCCATTCATTTTATCACTATTATTCCCTGGATCTGTCAGGTATCACACTAGAGGTGGGGGAGAGAGCAGGAGACAGAACAGACTAGATCCATCCCCTTGGGCCCTGCATTCTGTTAACAGACAGGTGTTAATTGAAGACACAGGTAAACAAGATACTTAGAGACTGTGATAAATTCCACAAAAGAAGCAAGCAGGTGATGTGACAGGGTGTGGCCTGAGGGTGGGGTGAGCGGAGGTGTCTACTCAGATAGATGAGGAAATGACGTAGCCAGAAATCTGAAGGGTGAGTTATAACCCACATATCCTTCCTCCCCTTACTTTTTTTTTCTGAATAGAGACTAGATCTCTATTCTTCCTGTTTGAAGAGTCAAAAAGAAATTGTTAGTTGAAAACGTCAGGGTGGTATAGATGCGATTTGGGAGCTAGCCCAGGATTTTTCACTGAACCCCAGGCGGGCCAGTCTTGATTTCGCCAGCAATCAGTCGGATGGACTAAGCACCTGTTAGCTAGGCGGACGGCCCTAGGTGCGGGGCTTGGGGCTTGCTTTGTTCTTTGAACTGGAAAACCAGTTCAGAGTCTACCCCAAAGTTACCTTGAGGTCGATCAAAATGCCTCTACCTCTATCGACCTTCAGGACAAATCAGTGCCTATTTTGCTTATATTTACAAAGTAAAAGCATTTGGCTTTATGGATCTACCCCACTATTTTGGTGGTGGTTGTGGCTTGCTTTTTTTGGTGTCATTAACAGTTACTTTTAACTTTTGTGATTATTTTATTATATTTTATTTGGATTTCTTTTATCCTCCTGTCTTGATTCTTGAGTTGAAAGCTTCATTTGGTTATTTACTCTTTCTTGTTTTCTAACACATGAATTTAAAACTGTTCACTGTCCTCTAAGAACTCCTTTGGCCGTATGTTGTCAATTTTGCTCTACAAAACCTTGTCATTTGGTTCTATGTAGTTGTAATTTTCATTTTCATTTTCTCATTAAAATTATAATTTTAAATGATCAACTATACATATAGTTTGAAGGTCCAATTTTGGGCTTTTTATTTTGTATTGGATAGAATGTGGTTCATTAACTATCAACTCACATGAAATCTTGAGATTCTCTTTGTGGTCTGGTACATAATCAATTAAAAAAAATGTATACTTGACGATTATTGGGTTGATGAAATGCTCTGTAGCTTTTCTTATTTTTCTGCCTTACCTATGGCTTTATTTTAATTTATGCTCTCTAGCTCATGTTTCTGTGAGGAAGCTTTTTAGGTTGTTTTGTTTTGTTTTGCATATCTCTAGCACCAAACCAGAGATTCCCAAGTAACAAGAAGCAAAAGAAAAAAAAAACGCAAATCAACCCTTCATCACCTCTCCAGGTTGGTCAAGGGGGCAGATCTGCTCACGAGCCTTTACAGTGAAGTGGGGCTGAGCTTATCGATACAGTGAAATTGCCCGTGGCAGCAACGTCTGCAAAGGATGAGGCGTCTGCCTGGAGACCGCTCCCAGGGGGTGGCAGTGGCTGCATTGGTTGGTTTCTTTAAGGAGACGTTTTAAAGAAATACAGCACTTTGTCCACCGTGGGGGAAAACATTCTAGCAACCCTGTCATCAGCCAGCACACTTTAAAAAAGGACTCATAAAAATATAAAATTAAGGTCATCTCTGAGGTCTTTGGCTGAGCTGAATAAACCTGGAAGCAAAAATCATATCTTTCCCCAAAGCTTAACACAGAGTTTTGGAGATCCGTGAGAAAGAACACCACTTCGAACATAAGGCTTGATTGGTATCATAAAGCACTAGAGGTGGTTCTAATAACTCTTGTGGCTGCTGGAAAGCACTTCTAGAGCAATCAGTGGCACGATCGGACACTTCCAGGCATCTCCACAATCACTTCTGGGGGCATAAACAGGCTGTATCTAGGCTGGATCGTTTTCCTTTTCCGGCTAAACTGTAGCCTTTGGGGAAGTGACAGGTAGATAGGTATGCATAACAACTCTTCATTTAACCAAACCAGCAGTTTCTCCCTTCCCTCTCCGCTGTCATAAAGATGTCACTCTTCTTCCTTTGTGTGTGACAAAGCTTTTGATAGCAGACTCCTCCCTGTCCCCCTTCCACTTCTGTTTTACATGCCTGTTTTAACACATGCAGTTGTTCACCATTATCTTGCAAATGTGTGTGCCTAGTCTGAAGTCACTGGGCTGGGAGAAGAGGGAGCACGCTTTTGAGACTTCTCTTGCGGATTCCCCCGGACTTGTTTGTTTCATTCAGTTTCTCTGGGACTAGTTGCCTAGGCTTGGTGGGGGAAGCATTACTATAATTAGATGCTGTTATTAGTCAGGATTCTCCAGAGAAACAGAACAAATCAGTTAGATCTAGAAATAAGCATATAACTCTCTCTCTCTCTCTCTCTATCTACACACATATGTATTTACTATAATGAATTGGCTCATGCAGTTATGGAGGCTGGTTGACAAGTGGAGGCCCAGAAGAGAGAATGGTGTAGTTTCAGTCCGAATCTGAAGACCCAAGAACCAAGAGAGCTGATGGTACAAGTTCTAGTCTAAGAGCAGAAGAAGACCACTCACTGTTCAAGCATAAAGACAAGTAGAGAGACAGCAAGTTCTCCCTTGCTCAGCCTTTTTGTTCTATTAGGTCTTCAATTGATTGGATGAGGCCAGTGCACGTTGGCGAGGGTCATCTGCTTTACTCAGTCTACTGATTCAAGTGTTTATCCCATCCGGAAACACTCACTTAGGCACACCCAGAATGATGTTTAACCAGATGTCGGTGCACTCCGTGACCCAGTCAAGCCGACACATAAAGTTATCCATCACAGTGGCATATATAGTATTCACGGTCTGTTATAAGATTGAAACTAAAACAGTCCTTGCCCTTGCCCACTCAGTCCCTCGGGATTGTCTGAGCACCCATATACGATAATTGGACAAAAACAACAGAAGTCCCAACTCAAAACTAAGTTGTACAAAAACAAAATGTTACCTCACAGAACTGAAAGTTCCAGAGGGTAGTTCTTTTCTATCAGGCATGATGGTGTCTGGAGCCTGTGAGGTTGCTGTGGGGGATCTGTCTCTCTACCACTGTCCTCCACGGTGGTTTATTCTCAGGCAGACTCTCTCCTCTCAGTGGGACGATGGCCCAGCAGTTCCAGACTTGAGTTTTATCACCTTTGCTCCCCCAGCAGTAAGCATGAGCCAAGTTTGTACAGAAGTCCCAGGGCTTCTGGTCCTTGGGTTAGCCTGGGTTGGGTACCGATCCCTAAACTAGTCCTGTGGAGAAGGGTGAGAGTAAGCTGACTCCCTAAGGTCAAACCACAGGGAAAGAGCATGAGAAGGGGGTGATTTTTGAGTAAAAACTTAGGGTATCAAAACCAGGAGTTAAACATATAATAGTCATGTGACCAGGCAGTTCCTTTCCTAAGTTCATAGGTCCATACAAAGACTTGTACACAAATGTTCATAGCAGAACTACTCATAATACCCAAAAGATGGAAATAACCCAAATGTCCATCAACTAATGATTGAATAAACAAAATGTGGTCTGTACATACAAAGGAATATTATTCAGCCATAGAAAGGAATGAGGAATTGATACGTGCTATGAAATAGATGAACCTTGAAAATATTGTACTTTCTGAAAGAAGCCAGCCTGGCTGGTGTGGCTCAGTGAATTGAGCACCAGCCTGGGAACCAAAAGGTCACCAGTTTGATTCCCAGTCAGGGCACATGTCTGGGTTGCAGGCCAGGTCCCTAACTGGGGGTGTGCAAGAGGTACCCAATCGATGTTTCTCTCTTACATTGACGTTTCTCTCCCTCTCTTTCACCCTCCCCCCCTTTCTAAAAATAAATAAAAATAAAAAATCTTTTAAAAATAGTTTTTAAAAAAGAAAGAAGCCAGACACAAAAGGTCAAATAATGTATGATTCCACATATATGAAATATCTAGAATAAGCAAATTCATGGAGATACAAAGCAGATAGGTAGTTGCTCAGGACTGAAGGAGGGGGTACTGGGGAGTGACCGCTTAAAGGATGTAGTGTTTGCATTTGGAGAAATGAAAATGTTCTGCAATGTTCGGGAATTACATGGTTGTGATGGTTGCACAATATTGTGAATGTACTGTCACTAATGGTATGTTTTATATTATGTGTATTTACCACAATAAAATATAAGTATTAATCCATTTTGAATTAAAAAGGAAAACTGGGGAAAGCAAGAGAGGAATGCTGAATGGACAAAATAATTCTACAGCCCATGTCCATAGGGAAATCATCAAGATCAAAACCAGCACCAATTATAGGGGAGAGAGATGGGTGAAAAATGGGGACCACTGTAATTGAACAACAATAAAAAAATTAAAAAAAAGAAATTCATATGAAAAAACCAATACCGATTAAACCAGTGATTATGGGGTAAGACAGAAGATGCAGAAGCTTATATGCATATGCCTCTCAAGTCACAAGACCTAATTTTCTTTTGTAAGTCTCTACTTTTTGATACTGTCTGAGACCCTGGGCATCTATAGAAGAGGCGGCTGTTGCTCTTTACAATGTGAATCCTAGACTCACACATGTCCCCTCTGCCCCCTCCCCTTTTTAAAAAAGATACACTCTAAACTCCTGGGTACCTCACAGGGATGTCTTTCTTATCAGTACAACCATATGAGTTTATTGAGTTCCTATTATGTTCCCGGTACTTTTCTTAGGTGTCATCCAAACTTGGGTGTGTATTAATGGTAAATCTAATAACTAAGTTTAATTAGTACCTACTATGTGCTAGAGTCTCTGCTAATGATGTTGTTGATATTCTCATTGGATTCTTACAACGGCTTTTTGAAAGAGGCACTGTTATAAACTCCACTTTGCAGATGAGAAGACCAATGCTCAGAGGGCTTAAGGAAGTGGTCCATCGCTAAGCGGCAGACACATAATTCAAAATCAAGTCCTCCGATGTCAAAATTCCTGCTCTAAACCACCCAACATAGTAAACGAGGACAATAGCAAATGCTGGGTGTTCTTAGCCCCATGCCAACCAGAGAAACATCCGTTAGGATGCACAGATTAGACCTCCTTGCCCCTGTTTGTGGCGTCCCTGTTTGTAGAGTGCCCAGTGGATGCTATTTCTCACTTAAGCTGGAAGGTTTTCTTTGAAAGTTTCCATCTGCAACTTAAAAGCAAAGCAAGGGAAGAAGAGAGCTGGGAGTGCACGTCACCAAAATGTGTTCTGAAATCGAAGAGTAAAGACACCGGAGCAGAGAGATTATCATCTTATTAGTGTAGGAGGATAAAGATGATCAGGCAGGGATGCTCCATTATTTATAGGAATCCAGCTCTTTTCTATACACTTCACTGAGGCATTTGATATATTTGTGCTGCAGATTAACACTGATGTTATTTTCTTTAATGTCTGTTTTTAGTGTATGCAGTGTGTGCGATGCATGTTGGCATTCAGGAAATTCAGCCAGAGGAGAAAAACAATAGTATTAATTAGGAATGTCAGTCATGGGTGTTATGAAATTCAAAACTGCCAAGTTTCTGGAGCATTTAGTGGTAATTATAATAGACTGTGGAGACAAGCTGTTCTTCATTTCCTATAAAAAATGCACAGTTTGATGGGCAAGTGATCAAAGTGCTAATGCAAACCCTTGTGAAAGGGGTGCCTCTTTCACTCTGTTATTTTTAGGACTCAACGCTTTTGCTAATTCAGAGCTGCCCAGAGAGAGGAGACCATCTAGTGAATATAAGTCCCCTTGTCTTTTTATAATTTAAAATTGCTGCTCGATTTTTAAAATGTCTCCACGCAAGTTGGAATGTGTGTGTGTGTGGGGGGGGGGGTTGTAGATGATGCCACCCACCGGCCTGGCAGGATATTCACATTTAAATCAGAACCGTAGCCTTTCTCCAGGTAAAGTCACACCTGTAATCAGTTTCTTTCAAAGTGATGAATAATAAAAACTCATTCTGTGTTCTTTGGATAACCCAGTTAAGTGGATGGAGAGATTTGAATTTTTGAGAACTGAAATGAAAATAAAAATTTTTGAGAACTGAGTACTACTTCCCTGAATTTTCTCAGGTTTCTGATTAGAAGTTTACATTCTTTGATTTGTTTTTGGAGTATTCATATCAACCTAGTGGCAGGGAATGATCCAGATGGAACCAAAGGGATACAATGGCTCCATTTTCAATACCCTCATTCATTGTATTACTTTATGAGCCTTAGGATAGCTGTTTGAGGCTGTCTGGGCAGATCCCAGCCCCTGCTTGATGAAGAAATTCAGTTGCAGAGATCAAGAAACTTGCCAAAGGTCATTCAGATGTTCAGTGTCAGGAGGGCTCCTGACTTCATGCCTGTCACTGTCTGCACTTCACTGTGTGGCTTCCTGCCATTTCTGGACATGCCCCCGGGCCTTTGCACATGCTGTGGACTGTCTGTTGTGCTGAACCTCTTAAGTCTGGCTGTCGGCATACTTCTTTCCTAAAGGATGTGCACTCCTCTCTAGTCCCTAGAAAGTATACAAATTGTAGGAAAGGGTAAGTGTGACATGTTCCGTAAAAGGGTGACATTTTACTGGATTAAAACAAAAAAAGTCAAACAGGGTTCAAAGAGTAAATCAAAATTTCCAGGAAAGAGCACAACAATGGGAGACTCAGAATCATCCATCTCTGATTTTTTCCCATTGTCACCACCTCCATTAGTTGGACATAATGATGTCAAGAGGAGAAAACTCTAGCTGTTTTTTGGTTTGCCTGTAATTTGTGTGACTTACAAGAAACCCAGATAAATTCAGTGGTATCTGATAGTCCTAGCTGGAGGTGAGAAATAAAGGAGAGATGATGAGAGGCCCTTGGCAGTATGTTTGTGTCTGTGGGTTTTTGTTTTTAATAATTAATAGCAGGTCCTTCTTCATCCTGAACTTTTTCAGAAATAATTGGGTGGCTTGGGGTTGGACCAGTAATTGCTGAGAGATGTGCTAGCTGTGGATAAGACTCTACTCTTGGGCTGATTTGTCAGTGGAAACACCCCTCCCCCCTCCCAGCGGTGTGGAAGAATGTCTAGCAGCATATCTGCATCCTTTGGAAAAGCAGGGCACGTTTTCCTGCTGACACACACAAGCCTTATAATTTAGCATTAGAAAAGAAAAATGGTTTAGAACAAGAAAATATATTTAGAGCTCATTATTCAAGCAGGAGTCACAGAGAAGGGGCAAGGACGTAGCCAGTCAACGAGAAACAGCTCACATTACAGGGTCAGAAGGAGGCATGTGCCTGGCATTCAGACGCCAGGCAGGAAGGGCGACAGGGTCAATATCAAAGTCAAGAATCAGTAAGAGAAGGTCCATGAGGCTGCCTTCTCCCTAAGGAAACCCACCCTGAAGACTTGGTCCAGAGGCTGCTTTCTTGCATGTCCCTTCTCCCCCTGGCTCCTGAAAAAGAGCAGTTCACAGTGAATTTCTATGTTCCAGCTCCAAGGAGGCCTCTGCCTGGTGTTCAAATGTTGGCATTGCTGTCACTGAGGCCAGAGCTAGTTGTCCTGTCAAACGGAATGGGGTCTTGGAGGCAACTGTCCCAACTTGGTGAAGTTCACATCTACCTTTGGGTGGTAGGTCATACCTGCAGTGCCTTCCGCACCTTTGACTTGCATTTCTTTACTCTCTCCCTATCTCCCTGCTGTGCCTACCGGCCAGCCATCTGTCTCCATCCACTTCCTCTTCTACCATAGGTATGAATATAATGAAGTGAACCGCAGTTGTTCCCGACCACATTCCAGGGCTTGCAGCCTTTTTCAATGTTGCCCGAGACCTGTTAGCACTGCCCTAGTTGGTATTTTGCCTGTATTATCTACCTCAGCCTACAGCCTTTCTCTTCTCCACCAAAACTGGTTACAAAAGGAAAGGGAGAATGAGGAAACCTCATGGGATGTATGGGTCAATACATCCAAGGGAACAGGAAGAAGAGCTAATGCTTTCTGAAGGCCTGTGGTGTGCAAAGGATTTTGCTGGTTGCTTTATAAAAACCATCCATTGCAATTAAGTAATTATTCAGTAGTTATTAGGTAATTAAAACTAAACAAAAAGTTCATTTAGTTTTTTCTTTACAAAGGCTCTAGCAGTGCTTAGTTGTCTTTAACTTAATTCAAACAATTTTGTTAGGTTGTATTGTGACAGCTGTCATATCAGCATGCATTTAAAAAAACCATAATTGGTGAATTTTTGTACAGCCATTTTAATATTGAAGATGGAAGAAAATATGCAATGTTTTTGGTGTATTATGGTTTCTTATTTCAAGATAGGTAAAAATGCAGATGAAATGCAAAAGAAAAAAAAAGAAGAGATATGTGCAGTGTATGGAAAAGGTGCTGTGACTGATTGAACATGTCAAAATTGGTGTGCAGCTTCTTGGTACTAGCGACATTTTGGCCAAATAATTCTTTGCTGTGGGGCTGCCTTATGCGTTAGAAAATGTTTAGCAGCACCCATGGCCTCTACCCACTAGAAACCAATAGCGGGAGATAGCCGACACACTCATAGTATGCAAATCAATAAAGTTACTGGTGAAAATGAAAAACGTATCTTTTATTTTACCGACTTTTGGCCACCCCAGTATTTCCTGCTTTTCCACTGTGGGTCTAGCACTGTTCTAGGTAAAGCGGTTATCCAGTGCGAGATGAGGCAGATATATTCTGCTTTCCTAGCTCGTGGGTCTAGAAGGGGGACACATCATTAAGAAGGAATTATAAGCGTATCAGGTGTTACACAAGGAGGAGTGTAGGGTATTGTGCAAATCTCTAAAGCAACTGGGTTTAACCTGATTTAGGGGCCAGGAAAGGTGTTTCTGAGTAACTGATATTTACGCTAACATTTGAATGTGGTATTTCCCTTGTGTAATCTCCGGTTCCTTCTAAGACGGATATGATACTCATATCTATTTTGCAAGAGGGAGAACTGAAGTTTAGTGACAGGTGGTACCATATCAAGATACATGTTGAAGGTGATGGATCCAGGACCCCATCTCAGGTTTGTTTGACTCTAGAACCCCTCTCTCTTCCACCAGAATCCGGCTCTTCCTGGGGCTTTCCCATCTCACGTGAAAAAGTCTTGACAAATGGACTTAGAAAGCAAAGAGGCGAGGGTGCTTTCTGGCAGTCTCAGACTTAGACCTGGAAGCATCTCATAGTCTTCACAGAACATAATATAATGGCAAAAACATAAACTTTGGAGAAAAGTTTGGATTCAGATCTGTATGGTGACTTTTATAAATATGTAATTTCAGGTAAGCCGTTTCTCCATCCCTATGGTCAAAACTTGTTGTGCAAAGATATAATGTGGCTGGGCCTGGGCACATGGCAGGCATTTTAAAATAACGCAGCTTTGGGTCTAAGGAAAGAGGAGAGCGTACGAACAGCTCAGGAGGTTTTCCTGTTTGTGTGAGGTCATTTACTACAGAATCATTTCTGGGCTTTGAGCTAGAAGTGTTTGTGCTGGAAAAGAGAGATGCCTCTCTTGGGTTTTCAGCCAGGCGGCCACAGATGTGGACAATAGAGAACTCAGCTCACGTGCCCATTGGGAAGAAGACAGTCGCTCCCCAAACACAGCTGCTGCTCCTTCTCAGTGGGACCCAACTTGGCCAGATAATGGAAACACAGAAAACAAGGCATGGAAAAACGAGCTGTTTATGATTAAACATGGCAATCGAACCTCAACACTGAGCCTTCTTGGATGGCACCCGTGTGCCATCTCACAGCCCGGGTGGCTGCAGGGTCCAGCCTATGGATTTCTAAGATGTGCTGCAGCCCGCCTGTCAAGGAGAGATGGATGATTAATGGCATCTGTTCCAGGCGTCCTCTCTCTTAGGAGGTGGTGTGTGTGGAAATACTCTGGCCCCTCTTCACTTCTCTAGCAGCTCCTGGCAGTTGCTAACATTGCTAGGAAGTAAAGAGGTTGAGGCGAAGACCTCCTGCTGGATGCAGCTTTAGGAGAAAAACTTCTGTTTCTGAGAGCATCATCTTCTGTACATGAAGCCTCCATGGGCTAAGCCTTGTCTGCAGAGCAGGCCTTGATGGGGATCATTTAAAGGACAAATGCATCACACTTTTCTACCCACTCGTTTATCCACCCACCCACCTGTCCACCTGTTCATCCACCCGTCCATCCATCCCTTTGATTAAAATTACATTCGTTAAACATATATATATATATATATTGCACATATAATTTAGGGAGTTGTTAAGAGTGAAGGGGAGCCTTGAAAGCAAGGTCAAACGGCTGTAGGGAGAGCGGTCAGAGGTTGAACTCAGATCTCTCATTTTGCCCATTATGGTAGATTCTCTTGGATAGGTTAACAGCCAAGTATTTGGTGCTTCTCTCATTCAGAAAGGGCAGAAGTGCCCACTTCCTCCAGGCTGTTGAATGGGCATCACCAAAGGGAAGATAGTTGCATACGGAATATTCTCACACAGGAAACCAAGGCTCTGCTGTGAAATCTACCTGCACATTCAGGTTTTAGTAAAACTGAGTTTTGCTTCTGAGTAGTAAGGGCTAGGAAGAGGCAGCCAAAGAAATACTGGGGGAAAACCGGCTTTCCAAGGGTCACGTTTCCAGTGGACACTTCAGGTCACTGAGTCCAGGGAGAAGGTGGCATAATTGGGCCGTGTGGCTAAATGGGCTATGGTGTGATGCTCAGACTTTGCCTACTACTCATTTACCTCCTCCGTGTTATCTTTATGTGAAGTCTTGTTTGAGAGAAATGAACTGTATTGAACATCTGCTATCAGTCAGCCACTATATTGCTGCTGCGGATTCGGCAGAGAGCCATGCAGGTGTGTTCCCTGCATTCGTGGAATGAACATGCAATGCAGAGAACTTGTAACACAGGCTCTCGGCCCAGGCTGGAGCAGGCATTTCTCAGAGTTCAGAGAGGGAGTAGCAGCCAACTAGGGAAAGAGTATTCTAGGCAGAGGAAATCATGTGCCAAGGCCTGGCAATAAAGGAAGCACTGTGTTCTGGAGGACTGTGGAAAGGACTTGTGAAGGCGCACTACAGATGTGAGGGGCGTGAAGTGAGAGATGTGGTCAGGGAAGCAGAAGGCCTTTAAGACCAAGGCCCTCAAGAAGTGGATCCTCAGAACCACTTGCTGAAGGGAGTGATGAGGGGGTGGGGCATGCGTGGTGGAGCTGTATATGTGTGTGTGCATTTTGGCTGCTCGGCACCTGAACGTCCTTCCTTCACCTAGCGAATCACTGTTGGTGGGTGCTGACGGGAGTCAGGAAGATGAAAACACCAGGTAACGCGTTCCTCCCCTCTCCCAGCAGCTTAGTGCGGGCATGTGAGTGTGGGCAAGTCCAATGCTTCCCTCCTGGGACGTTGACTGTGGAGGGAGAGCTTAGAAAACCTTCTTATGACATTATCAGCCGGTCAGTTTCCGGCTGTTAATCTGTGGTGTCACCCTGGCTATGGTGGCTGGTCTTCTTCTTCAGCCTTCACAGCAATTTGGTGAGCAATCCAACATCCTTCCTAAGAGCTCCTTTTCTGATTAAGCCAATCCCTGACAGTGTCTCATCATTTGTAGCCAAGAGCCCCCGATCAATACAGGAAGTAAAAACGGGTCTATGTGTGTGCTGGGGCCAGGAGTGGGGTGATGGCAATGAGGGCGTCACGGATTATCTTTTCGACATTTTAAGTCAGATAGTGCTCAATGATCCGAAAAGCTCAAATAGGGAGTCCTGTCTGTGGTTCTGAATGGCTCCCTGGTTAATCATTGCTTCCTTCCGGATGCTCGAATCCCTCCCCAGGAACCTGTTAGCCACCGCACACAGGCGAAAACCTCAGCTGAGGTCCCTGTTCTTACAGCGCTTCCTGTTGCGCATGTCCGCCGAACAAATACTACATGGAGTTTGTCTACTTTTGTGTTCTCAGGAGAAGGTGGTGGCAATACGTGCAGTGTGATGGTTATTAAAATCCACTTCGGGTCAGCCCCCTGTTCCTGCGTGGATATATCTTCGTCTCAAAACTCTGTCCTCCCATTTTTATTTGCAAACCCAGCTCACGAGGAAGGGTGGACAGATTCCTGGGAAAGGGCGATGGCTTAATTAATGATCATGCGAAGGATGTAGGTGCCTTGGTGATTGGGACTCCGTGAATGCAGAATTGGATGGAGAGCTGAGATGCAAAATGGGATAATTGAACTGTTAGCTGAACTGGAATTTAGCAGTTAATCACTTTTATGAAACCTGCATCTCAATTCATTACTCCATTTATGCCTTGTTGTAATACAGAGCTGCTTAGCTAATTGGTAAACAGGAGCCGGACTGTGCACCCCAGAAGGGGCAAGGCTGTGGAAGACGCCGTGGTGTTTCCTACGAGCGCACATTTCTATTCAGCCTAGCCAAGAGTTGCCTGCTAGCCCGGGCTTCATGTTCTTTCTCAGGTAGGCACTGAAGAACATGGTGGAGTCGTGCTCATACATCCCAAATAGTACTTCTAACCATCAATTCTGTTTCCTGAAGTCCTCTGTCCAATTACCACCTGGTAATGAACTTTTTAGACTGGTGATAAAGATAATGAGTTCTGGCAGCAGAGCATTCCAAATTGGAGATGGGATTTCACCACAGACGCCCTGTGTGACATGGGTCAAGATAATCTCCCCTCTGAATTTCTGTTTCAGTTGTACCTACCTCAAGGCTGTTGTAATGAGGATTACATTTCATAATGAGAGCACATTTCATAATAGAGTACCTTTTATAATGAGAACTAATTTTCTAGTAAAGTGCCCAGTATATAGTTATGTATTCAGTCAATGCTAGATCTTACTATTATCTTTCACCTCACAATCTTTTTTATTGTTGTTTAAGAAAAGGAAGAATAAGGAAATATCTCTTTTATATGTTTATTGGGTCAGAGACAAGAACTGATGGGGAAATTGGAGTAAGGAGATGATTGATTTAACAGAGAGAAGTGTATCCACAAAGACTTCAAAAAAGTAGCGGAACTTCCTCAGCCTGGCTAGGAACAAAGGACCGTGTCAGAGGCATAAGCTTTGGATGGGAGGCACGAATGCAGGACATCATCGAGAAACCTTTTATTATTTGGGGAAGGGCTGCTTAATGAAAATAGGGACTGAACTGGCTGCAGATCTATTTGCTTTTCTTGGTGAAGGAATAAAGAAGTTCCATATGGAAAAAATCTTCATTTTGCAGCCAAGATTATATTTTAATATCCTAGTAAACCTTCTCTTCTTATTTAATTCTATAGCCTCCTCTTGGTCCTCGGGCCCAAATATTGAACCGTGGTGGGGCTTCTTAGGTAGGCTGTATACTGGGATCGACCTTCCCCTTTCATGACTAAGCCTCTCTTACTGAGTCAAGCTATAGGTTTTTGGTTCCCTTGCAAATACGCTTCTATTAACTCTTAGCAGATTGGCCTGTTGGAAACATGTACTGGCAATCATGAGTAGAGGTTGTAGGAGTCATTGGAGTGAATGAGGAGGTGTTGAGAAAGAAGAAAAAATAGTCTGAGGACATAACCTTGAAGAATGACAACCTGCAGGGGCCATCAAAAGCACTGGGCTCTTGCCCTGGCCCAGCGGCTCAGTTGGTTGGAACATCCTCCCGTGCCCTAGGGGGTTTGGGTTCTATCCCTGTTCCCCCTGGTTGAGGCACACATGGGAGGCAGCCGATTGATGTTTCTCTCTCTCTCTCCCCCTCCCTTGCTCTCTCTAAATATCAATCAATACATGTTGTTTTTTTTTTAAAGCATTGAGCTCTTGTGAAAAACATTTTTGGGCTGTAAGAGAAGGTGATATGTTAAGGTGGTTTACCATTCATTCTCATATCCGACAAACATTTACCAAGAAGAACCTGCTCTGCTGCAGGCAGAGTTCTAAATGCGGGAGAGAGAGAGAGAGAGAGAGAGAAATAAAACATACAAGGTCCTGACACCTAGGGTTTGCATTTGTGGGGGACTCAGACTATAAAATTTTCAGCAATAAACAAAACAGATTTGAAGTGTTATGAGTGCTGTGAAGGAAATAAATAGGGTCAAGGGATGCTGAGTTTCTAGGGAGGCCCTCGTAGATAAAATTTGACCTGAGACCTGTAGTATTAAGAAGATCCAGTCATGCAAAAAGCAGGGTGGGGAGGAATGTCCCAAGTAGTGTTATCAGCATGCACAAAGGCCCTGAGGTGGCAATAAGCCTAAGTGTCTCAGGAATATACTACAGCAAGGCGAGTTTGTCTGCAGAAGAGTGAGTGTAGTGTGAGTGGTCTGAGATGCGTCTGGAGGAGATAGGACCTTGAAGGCCATGGCAAAGAGTGTGAATATTTTCCTGTGTGATTGGGATGCACGAACACATCGTCCCCTTGTTGAAATGCATGAGCACCGGGTCTAGAGGGCTGCGATACATTAACTCATGTAGGACACAGTCATAGTTTGGTTTCAGATTACTGTTTCATGTCAGGCACTGGTATATGCGAGACTGAAAGCTATTAATGTAAATTAATGATTGCTCCTGCTGGCTTTGTTACTGTTTACTCCAGTGAGGGATTAATAAACGCATTGTGCCTTTCAAATTTGCACCCATTAAAAACCATTGTGGGGGCACCAGCGATCCCCTTTGGGGGGTTTGAGAATAAAAAAACAACATCACACAGCTGTTGCAACTAGTATGCGATACAACCTGGTTAAAAAATGAGATAATCAGGTGGTGCTAGAGATAAGAATGATAGGATTTGGCAATCACAGCCTAGGTGACTCTGACACATGTGGCGGGAGAGATCGCCCCGACTTGTGCCAGGAGCCTTCATAAATGTAATTACTTCTAATCCTGATAACCCTGGGAGGTGGGTATTATCCCCATTTTACAGATCATATAGCTAAATTTCATAATAGATAAAAAATTCGCCCCAAATATCACAGCTGGGAACAGTAAGTGCTCGAGTTTTTATCCAGGGTTGTCTGACTCTTGCTATACTAGTTTGAAAGAGAGGCGTCTAAATCCTTGGCAGCCACACACTGAGTTGAGAGGTGCTTGAATTTTCCTCACCAGGACTGACAACCACATATGTGAAATACATATATTGCTGCTCTTTCTTCAAAAGTGAGAACTTCTCATTTCAAAAACTGGTACAATCTCTGTGTGAGTCAAACAACTGGTGAAACACAGAGCCTTGCAACACACAGAGGTGGGTGTGGGTCCTGGCACTGCCTCATGCTTAAATTGTGAATTATTTAACCTCTTTGGGACTCTGCTTATTCATTTACAAAGTGGGGATAATAAGAGTGCCTACCTCTCAGAGTTATTGTAAGGGTTTACTGAGATGAAGCGTGGAGACTGCGTAGCACCATGCCTGGTGTATAATAAGCTCTTACTAGAAGTTACCTATTATTTTTCTCTTCCCAGAGAGATTTAAGGGAAGTAGTAATATGGAGAAAGTAATATTTGTAGTTGTAACTGCAGTGTTAACAGTCACCATCTTGTTGGAAGAAGAGGCAAGGCAAAGATTGTTTTGATTTTGCTAAAGCCTAGGAAATATCAGCGAAGTCTCAGGTTCTTGGAAGCTAAGTTTCTCAACCTCAGATGCAAAGCTGAATCCCTTGGGGAGGTTTCAGAAAATACTACGGTCCCTCCCTGGAGGCTCTGACTCAGTTGCACTGGGCTGGAGCCTGGGCACTGACATCTTTCAGGCACCCTGTGGAGTCGGAAGGTCATGGGATGCATCCCTCTGCCTCACCAGACTTGATCTTGTTGGGACAGATGGATGGCAGCACGGTGGTCTATATCTCTTAACTGACAACAGTTCTCCTCTCTTTTATTGCCCCCGACTATTGTGTGTGTGTGTGTGCGCGCGCGTGCGTGCGTGTGCTCATTCTAGCCTCATGTAAATTTCTCTTGGTTCTCTGAAGTCTTCCAAGGACCCCATTGCTTCATGAAGTGGCTTCTAAATGTGTTTTATATGAGACACAAAGTTGGGAGTGATTCAGTCTTTTCAATCAGCTTTATCCTCAGCAGGGAGCAATTGAAGCTATCAAATTATATTTCAGATGTATCACCCCACACTATAATGAAGTACATCAAAATGAATGCTTGGCTGGTGTATCCCGGGTCCTGTCCTGAGTTGTTTATATTTATTTATATTTTAAGGTTGCTCAGGAGTATTTGCCTCCTTGGATTGTGATTCAGATGAGTCTTTAAAATATTTTATGTGATGCCGCACTTGCGTTCCAGGCATCAGGGAGCTCCAGAGCACAGGGCAGTGACAATTTATGTGATTTTCCAGATATGGATAGACCAAGTCATTAAAGAAAGGGGGTGGGCAGCTAGGCTCTGTTTGGTTTTATTAGGATCTGGTATAAAGTGTGTGTGATAGAAGCAGGCATGATTTTCTCTCCAGCTGAGATGAATTGGTCTCATAAGCAGACATGGAGAGAGGAGAAAAGTATGTGTAGGGGGTGGTGTGGCTTCAGCAAACTCAGCAGTTGGAACCATGTAAGTTGGATAACCATATATTGCAGCTCCAGAGGCAGATATTGCCAGCCTATTAAGGACATCATTGGCTTTTTGATTGGACACCGAGAAATTGATGCACTGCCTTTGGTTCTATTATGTTTTCGAACTTTAATTAAGTTTATACCTCTCCCACCTGGACCTCATAAATAGTTAGCCTCCAAGTAAGTCATTTGTCATGGAGGGGCTCTTATGAGTAGATTCATCTTCTAAACAACATTACTATTGCCTAAAGTCTTGCCTTAAATCCATCAACTCAATATGAGCTTGAGTGTGTTACTCAACTTTGACATATTATCCCAAGGGGTAATATGGGCAAGTGGCTAATTCATTAAGTTATCACAAGGTGGGAGAATGCAGATACATTATTAGCCTTTAAAATGATGCAACTGGTGATTAAAGATAATTAAACTTCAGGGGTTTTTTTTTTCCATGTAAATTAATCCATTCTCTTTTGTGAAAGGTGGAGCTCTTGGCCCAAGCTGAGGCCACGTCAGCCTAAATCTAAAGATATGCCTGACGGGGCTGGGAGATGGTGTCTTCTTCGAGGGCGGATGGGACTGTAGATTGGTATGGCTTCTTTGATGAAGAAATTGGCAGAACCTACCCCTCTGAAAATGCACCTTTCTAGGACCTATGAATTCCACCAGTAATCATGTGCCTTGGACAAACTGCCTTACGATTGTGCAAAGAGATGTGTACAAGGGTGTTATTGCAGCGGTGTTGGTAATGGCAGATATTGGTAAATGACCTAAATGCCCATCAGCAGAGGCACGGATAGGGAACATGCAGTGCTTTTATGTGATAGACTGAATGCATCAGTTAGGAATACAGGTCCTTTTTATTAATGTGATGCTGCACTTTGATACTTTGTATTAATGTGGACACGCTCAAACACAGCATTGAGTAAAGAATGCAAGAGGAAGGAGCTTTTGTGAGTTTTTGGCTCTACATACAAAACAATACCAGCTATTGGAGCATACAGACAGAAGGGTGCACACCTAGCTCTTCCCAGTGGCTGCCTGGGAAGGGAGTGATGGGTGGGGGAAATGGGACTGGGCACATTTCTTATATATCTGTAAGGCTCTGTTTGTTTTAAAGACTGGAAATAATAATTGCAAAATATAAATGTTTGTATTTTGGGGTGGCAAGAATATGAGTGTTTATACTCCATTAAATTTTACACTTTTTATTATTTTTTAAAGTTCGCAAAAGAGGGTAGAAGGCGGGCCCTCTGGGAGAGGGAAGGACGGTGCAGTCAGAGCCAAGCCTGGAGTCTGCCATGGCAAGCAGCCGCCCGCACCTCCCGGGAGGAGTCCAGCTCTGCCTGTTCAGGAAGCTACGGAGGCGTGTCTCCTCAACAGGGGGTCTCCTTTCTTGACTTCTGATTATTCACTAAGGAATTCGGTTTTAGTATTTGACCTGTTGCCCTTCCTAGCGCTCATATAATTTGACTTTTCTCCACATATGGATTTGCCAGACACACCCCATTCCAACTACTTGGCACATCAACACGAGAAGATTCATTGATTTTAATGAAAACAATACCTGTGACAATAAGGAAAAAGAGAGTATGTCAATCAAAGGTCAGGTCCCGGGTACTGTGTGATAAATTCCCTGGACTTGTCTGTGAGCTCCCTCTTCTGCCACTGGCCCATGATCATCTAGGATGGATGTCTGGATTCCCCAGATTGGGCCAGGAGAGGGAGAGCAGAGGCTGCTCCTTCTGATGAGATGACACAAAGATTTGAGTTTCCGGTGTCAGAAATTCCAACCACTATTTTTTTTTTTTTTTTGGCGCCTGAACATTTACTCAGTGTTTGGCCTCGGCAGGATGGGATCGTGACTTCAGTCACAAGCATGGAGGTGAGGGGTGTTGAAACCGGTATTGGTATTCAGGCTGCAGGGCAGGGTGGGGCCGGCTGCTGTCTTTGATATCCTTTCCCGTGTCCTGCTCTGAGAACAACTTATGAACCCAATGGCTTTCTATTCTCTGCCTTGGAACCAGTGACTTCCCTACCTTATTGGACACTTGGGGCAGTGTTTCTCTGCAAGGGTCCAAGTTTTAGTAGAAAATACACTTCGAGAAATCAATACAAGATTTGATCCAACCAGGTCGAGCTCTCCTGCTGACCTCATCTTAATGCATTGTGTAAAGTATTTCTATTTATCAAACTCTTGTAAGTGTAAGCAAAAGCTTCAAGAAATAGTGTTTAGGTATAAAAGAAAGGGAGCTCAGAGGGCTAAATTTAGGTAACACCTGAGTCACTTTGCTGCTAAGTAGAATTTAATGGAGGTGCATCCCTGCAGTCTTTATATGTGCTTGGCATGACGATTTGTTTTATTTGTCAGAAATGAATACTTAAGGGGAAAAAAGCTTTATGAATTGAAGCAAGAATTTCATATCAGCAAGGGCCATTTTGATTTAAAGGCTGCTCATTTTCCATAGCAAGGGATAACTTATATTTGGTGGCAGTGCGGTTGCCCTTGCTTTGCCAGGCAGAATCCTTGAACACATTTGGCCTCTCGAAACATGTATTCCTCATGTGTGGAAATGCAGAGAGGTGATTCCTACATATCCAAAATGCCCAAGGACATCCTTTCTTCTCCTACTCGGAGATACTGTGGTCGGACTGGCTCGAACACGCACTGGGTGGTTAGTAGCCTGAACGGGTCTCCATGGGTTCCACTAAAGAGAAATTTATGACCTACCCCGATGCCTCACATGTAATCCATGAGACGTGTTGGGCTACAGAATGACAGACTAAAGTAAAGATTACTCAGACAAAATTTAAAATTTACTGGAGAAGTGTTAGGGCCATCTAAGTAACCTAAGGAAGCGGGGTGGAATGACGGGGTTTCAAAGAAAACTAAAACTAGAGATGAAACAATCGCCAGAGTCCTCTTTGTTTTCTTCCTTTCATGAGCCACTGAGTTTCCTTCATGAAAGGAAACTCAGTGTTTCTCCCCAGAGACCAGCTACGGAATGTGCCTCTGACTGCGGAGACTCAAACATGATGGTTCCGCCGACCAAAGATGGACCCCATCTCTTCCTTTGATCGCCACTCAAAATACTCATAGGCAAGGTTTCTGGGGGCCATCTTGGGTCAAGAACACAACTTTGTATCAATACTTTAAGGTCGAGAAGGCTTGGCTATGGAACATAAACCTGGGGTTTTATGTTACCCCACTCTGGGTACGGGGTCATGCCCAGAGAACTGGAATGGCGGGGAGGGTAGCCGTTCCAGGTGGTGTTAACTGCGGTGTTCTCAGAGTCATTCGGCTCAGTCCGGGCACAGGTGCGAGTCTTGGAGCAAATAATCTACCAGTTACCTACTTGCGATGTGGGTATTATAACACCTACCTATAGGGTTGTTACACATAGTTAAATAATAGATACAGGGTCTGGCACGAATAATGCCCCTTTTTTATTACAAAATCATAAGCATGTAATTCTGTAACAAAACAATATCACACTCAAGCACATCATATGACATTTTAGGTAAAATGTTCAAATTAAAACTGTAAATTATTACATCCATATTGTTACCCTACCAACCACACTGAAGCAGCATTACTTCTGCAGGACCCTGTATATTCAGGGCATAGCATAGTGCCTGGTATTCAGGAGGCGGCTGGTAAGGGGTAACTGTGATTGTAATAGTGGTGAATTTGGAGATGGGGATCAGGAAAGTGGAAGATAGCATTAGCTGCCTGCTCAAATTTCTGTGGAATCTTAAAGACCGTCTGGCATGTAGTAACTGTTGCACTGAGCTGCATAGGAGGTCTTATTTGGCACATCAGGAGAGTCTCCTTTGGGCCTTGGAATGTTCCTCTTTGTCCTCTGCAAAGACCAGAGACCTATCAGGAAGAAGGTTTCTTGTGGAATTTCTGTGGTATGTCCTGGGAAATTTTTCACCGCGGGATATACAATGAAGAACAACATACAGATAAGGTCTGTTTCATTTTGCAGCAATGACTGTGGACAGGAGTTACAGACAAAAAACTGAAGGAAGAAATCAATCCATCAATTGTATATTATTATAACCACAAGAAAGAAATAAGCTGGATGATGTGGGAACGATGGGCCAAGGGAGGTCTCTGAAGAATTGACAGTGTCACTCAGAGCATGAGAAGCAGCAGCCCTGCAGAGCGCCAGCGGGAGGCTGTTCCTGCCGGGGGACAGTGAGAGCTTTGCAGAGGAAAAGACCTCGGTGTGCTTGAGGGGGCTGATGGAGAGATGGACACTAGCGAGGAAGGAGAAGCCTGACCTGAGTGGTCAGTGGGGTCAGTCCAGATAGGTCCCCCTGGCTGGATTGTTCCTGGAAAGCAGTCTTAGTTTTCAGGCATTGGTCTCATCTATTTAATCAATGAAAAGACACCTGTTGAACACAGCCATGCGTTAACTCCACCTAAATTCATGTTTTTGCCATCACAGCATCAGTCATAAATTCTTCTATATTGAAGAGGGGATGCTCTCCCAGGAGGAGCAGCCAGCGACATCCTTAAGAAGGGTTAGGAGCACTGTCTGCCCATCTGTTGGGTCTCAAGCAAATCTTGTACAGCTCTCCACACACTGGTCAGTATGTCAGGAGGTCACAAAATGCCGTGAGAATTGGATAACATAATAAATATAACCCCCTTGGCACAGTGCCTGACATGAAGAATGCACTTAGTAAATACAACTATCATCGCTGTTACCATTACCAAATTGCTTTTTTTCCTTGTTTTTGTTCTTAATTGAATTTATAGGAGTGACATTGGTTAATACAATTACATAGGTTTCAGGGATACAGTTCTATAACACATCACCTGTATATTGTATTGAGTCTTCACCATCCCAAGTCAAGTCTCCTTCCATCACCATTTATCCCCACTCTCCTTTACCCTCTTCTCCCTCTCCCCACCCCCGTTTCCTTCTGGTAATCGCCATACTGTTGTCTGAGTCTATGAGGGTTTTTTTTTTTTTTTTTTGGCTTAATCCCTTCACCTTCTTCACCCATTCCCCCAAACCCCCTCCCCTCTGACAGCTGTCAGTCTCTTTTCTGTTATCTATGAGTTTGTTTCTTGGTTGTTTTTTTTTCACCTCTCTCATTAGACTTTGAAGAATTTGAGGGCAATTACTTCATTTAACTTCTCTTTTCATCCTGAAGCTTAGAAGAAGTTCTGGTAAATGATTGGCATTAAATAAATGCGTTTTGAATGAATAAATGGATAAAGAAAACTGGTTTTTAGGAAGCTGTTTCTTTCTCTAAGGAGTCACGGTCCCTTGAATCGACAGCAGGCCCTGGCCATTCTTCGACCGAGGTGTCCGGGAAGAGTACACAGTGCGCTTCTGCTGCTTTTGGATGGCCAGCATTCATTTCCCCTTGTGGCAATTAAATCCTGATTTTGCTTTTGGGCACCGTACTTCCGTAGCCCCATATTTCCAAGTAAGGAAACAAATGACCCTACAGAGGTCAATCACATGCTTTCCCTCAGAGTCAGGTCTTGAGTGGAAGATAGTATGAGCTTATTCTCCCTGGCCGCGGTGCTCAGAGGAGGCCGTCCGGTAGAGCCCAATACCTGGATTCCCAGTGCTGGCACTGAAGCCCCTCCTTCAATTCCCTGAGCTTCCCAGCATCCCTCTAACAAGTGATCTGTTTTGCATCATCTCCATAGTTAGTTTCTGCTGCCTACAACTGAAGAACTCTGAGCGATGAAAGCAGATTTGATGTAAGTCATGAAGCAGAAGCCCCACCTGTGGCCCCTGGGCCCTGGGCTGTGAGGGTGGCAGACCAGCTCTTGCCTGTGGAACCTGGCAATTGGAACAATTCTGTCCGAGTCAGAGGCTAGCCAAGCAGACTGTGATCATGGGAATGTTAATTTGTCTCTGGAAAGCAGAAAACGCACTTTGGGGAACTTTAAAATAAGCGGTAGATGGCGGAATGTTATATAATGCTCACCAGCGACCATGTGAAGTCAAGTTCTTTGTAACGGGTGAAAGGGAACAACGGTTGTAGCACCACACATCTTTTTCAACAGGGGTGCTCATGTTTGCGTGTGCATTGTGACACACTGGTCTCACAGGCCTGCGAGGGGCTGGCCGCACCTAGGAAGGCACTTAGATAGAGTAGGTGCCCCGCCCTGCTGGGATCTCCTCGGGCTGAAGTTTCAAGGCTGTGCTCTGGGTGTTCCTTACTGGACACATCTGGTTTTGGACAGAATTTCCTATAAATTCAACCATTTATGGTGTGCTCTGTATGCTAGCCACTGTGCAGAGGTGAAAAGACTTTGGTGGAATAGGAGGTATGACGGAAAGATTCTAAAATGACCCCAATTATTCATGCCTTTGTATAATACCCTCCTCTTGAGTTTAGATAGGACCCGTGCCTTGATTCTAACTAATGGATTATGATGAAGGTAACAGGATGAGATGTCACTCCCTAGATTACATTTATATATGTTATTATATATGTATATTTTATATATACTTATA
>PVJD01014694.1:0-28011 GCA_004026545.1 Mormoops blainvillei
CTCGCTTCAGCTCCCCTGACCTCTTCTCCAACAGGTCCCTCTGCATCCATCCCCCCAGGATGGTGCTAACTCAGAATGGAATTGGGGGGATACATTTGTGTCACATCAGGCTCTGTCTCAGCTCTGCGGGGACACCCCCATGTGATTCCTCACAACAGTCCTATCAGGGAGAGAGCTGTCCCTGTCTTACAGGGCGGACAGAGGCTCAGAGAAGGGAAGCTAGCCCCAAGAGCACACACTGCGTACGTGGCGAAGCCGGGATTCAAACCGAGGTTTGTCAGGAATCTTAACCCTAGAACTGACTTCAAGTTCTTAAAAATACCCCCCAACAGTGGGAGGGGGTGGGTAGAAGAGGATAAGGGGGAGGTAAATGGTGATGGAAGGAGCCTTGACTTGGGGTGGTGAACACACAATACAACACACAGACGATTATAGAATTGTGCACCTGAAACCTATATAATTTTATTAACCAATGTCACCCAATAGATTCAGTTGAAAAATACACCAGCAGACAGGCCTTGGCTGCCTAGAACATTACTCTGAGAAAGACCCTGAAGGTGTCTCCAGGCTCCTTAAGAGAGATAGGCGATCCACTAGCAATGTCTGCCACAGGCGCTGGGAGAGTTGCAAAGCGTGTGTGTCATGTATTTGCCAGCCTTACATCACCACACACGAAAGTCTTTCTACCTTTTTTTCTGTCACCAAAGAGGCCTCTGCCTTCCCAATGAAATATATATATAAGCTCCCAGACAAGAAGAATCTGGTTTTTCTTTGAAGCGTTGTCCTAGGCAAAAAGAAGTGCTATTCAGTAGGTAGGTAGATAGATAGATAGACTGATTGATATGATGATTACACAACAATGCGAATGTACCTAATGCCACTGAATTGTACACTTAAAATTATTAAGATGGTAACTTTTACGCTAAGTGCATTTTCCCACAATTAGAAATAAAACTACCCGATTGTATTGCCGTCTAAGGTCATGGCCTTGAAAACAGGCTGGCGGAGCCCACTCCTGCTCCTGGAAAGTACCACTGGTTCCCTTCCACCCCGAAACTGCATGTCCCTTTTGCCTACTAAGAAACAGTCATCCTTTGGGCGTGACTCGGTTTTTAATATCAAAATGGTATTTACACAGAAGATGCGACATTCAAGGGTGAAAACAAAAGGCCAAGTTTACACTCCATTGCTGGATCCATGCGAAAATCTGATTCTTAATCTACAGCAGAATTTCTGTCCCCACATTCAGCATCCCCAGGAGGCAACAACATGGAAAATGTCTTCTCTGGTCTGTTAAAGTAAAACAATGGGTCCCTGAAAAGACTTTCAAAAGGGCCTTTGGGATCCTTTGTGAGGATGAGACCAGCCCCCTGCCCTGGGCATCCTCCCAGCTCCATATGGCAGCATCTGTGACCATGCAGCCCACAAGCACGGTCCACAGTGGCCACGCCCTCTGTGCTGCCCATTAAAGGATTAAGATGCCTTTTCAGGACAACCCCTCCCCCCGACCCACCCATGAGATCCTGCTCCTAACGAGCTTGAGTTTACAGACTCAAGGCCAGCGAACATCAGCATGCCGGGGTCCGGCAGGGGGGTGGGGTGGGGAATAAACAGTGTGCCCACTTGGGCGTGGTTTCCTCCAGCATGAAGTCAAGGACACACAAGTCACTGTCATCATCAGTCTCAAAGGTGGTCTTTTCCCCATCGTTCCATCTCCAGGGACAGGAGGCCCCTTACCCACTAAGCCACATTATTCCCCCCTGAGGACTAGGGTCTGCCCCCTGGAAGCTTACTCCTCCACCCTGGCAGGTCCCCCTTGCAGCCACCCAGGACAAGCGGGTTCCCATTCCAATGAGACTCCCTCGGACTGGCAGATCATGCCCACAATCCCTCAGATCTTCTGCGGAAGTCACCTACCACTGGGGGCCTGGGATGGCACGCTTTCAAGGACGCACCTCTTCCAAGGCGTCACTGTCAGCCCAGCCAAGCCCCAGTATGGCGTGGGCCCTGCCTCCTTTGCTTTTTAATCATTGCAGCGCTGCCTCTAACTGGGGCAAGTTTATCTCCAGATGGACCTAAGGGTCCTCCTCGTTTCAACATGTTCTAATCGGTTACCTAAAATTTGCCCAGAGCTCAGGGTAAGCTCCTCAGAATTCCACCTGGGGCCAAACTGTCAGCCTAAAACTCAAATCCAACACCTCCCCTCCTCAGGTCACATCCGTGGCCCCCCACTGCCCTTAGGACAAAGCCCGCACTCCCTGGCAATATAGCCGGTACACGTCCATTTCCCATCTGTCTCCTGCTACATTCCCCACGAATCTTCCAGAACCTCTCTGATCCTCCCGATCCCCAGAACTTTGTGTCCACCATTCCTGCTGCCCGGAACTCATACCCTCACCGCGACCCCCCCCCCACAGCCGGGGCTCAGCTGAGTGTCCCCCTCTTCAGAAAAGCTACCCTGACTGTCCACATCCTGCTCTACTCCACACCCCACGCTACCCGGCACCCGCCCAACACACTAGCATTAAGGCACTGAAACCCAGATGTTGTTTAATCACCTCTCATCCCCAATGACTGGCACTGCGCCTGGCACAGAATACGTGCGTTATTATCCTTGTCTGTCTCCTGGGTGTGTCCAGAGCCCCAACTATCCCTACCATGGCATCCATGCCCCCCACTGAGTTATATAAGCACCATAATGGAAAAGCGCCTGTGTGGATCCCAGCACCCAGAGCAGTGCTTGGCACATAGTAGGTCTTCAGCAGTATCAAATCTTTGTAGTTGACTAAAGAGGAGTTCCCTGAAATGGGAAATATTTTGAGCTTCCTGCTTCAAGTGAAATGGGGCAAGACAGCCACTAGAGGGCAGCAGGCATGCGTTTCCCCAGTGCGCACTATCCGCCCCGCCCCCTGCGCCCCTCATTCCCTGTCCTGCCAGCAACCAATGCACCTTCTCTAATGCTCTTGCTGGTGCACTCCCCTCTTGTTCCCTTTGCAACTCTTCAGGCCTCACTGCCAGCTCCACTCAGGTAGCTGAGCCCACAGCTGCCAACGAGACTCTGGACCCAAGACCGCCACCCAATGACCCAGGCGATTTGCCTGTAAGGCCTCCAGCCTGCTCCAACTGCCCAGGCCCTTCGGGAGCTGCCCCTCTCCCGCAGACCCTGACTACCACGCAGAGCCAGCAAAACTGGTCCCTCTTCCCAGGCGCCTCTCGACCTGGTGCCACCTCTTACCCCCACCCAGGAACCCCTGGCCTTGCGGCTTCCCCTCTCTGCTGCCCAAACTCTCATCCCAATGCAACTAAATTCCATAGAAGTTAGAAGCTAATTCACACTAAGGTGTGAACGGGTGAGAATTCCAAGCTGAAACTTTACCTCGGAAACTGTAAAGCCCCCAAAGCAAGACCTCTAGGCCCTGGGCTGGCAACTGAGGGTGATTTCATACATAACGGCACAGTCTCTCTATACACCAGAGGTATTTTAAGGACTACAAGAGCTGCGTCCACTCATTTGGACTATCACAGCTATGAGGCCATTGTTTTAAGAACCAAAACCCAAACACAGATAATGGAGGGTTAAGAGAACATGTCCAGGGGCCGATCCCGCGGAAGGCTGGCCATGCTTCCGACACCCCCCCCAGGGCACACCACTCCCCCATCAAGCCTGAGCCACACCCCAGCCCTGCGCCTCCTTTACAGCTCCTCGCCCTTGACGGACTTGAGAGGGGCCGTCACCAAGTCCAATGCCACTAGCTACGCCGCTCCCTGTGTTAGTCCGGTTGCAAACATGTGTTAGCCCCGCCCCAGCCATGCTGACATCCAAGCTGTTAACAGTAACAGTAAGGAGGATAGACCTGTTGTTAGTCAGAAGGAAATCCACAAGCCGTTAGTTTCTGCTGAAAGGAACAGACCAGGAGGGCAGGAGTTAGTTGAGGTGAAAGGCGAGGTTAATTAAGAGCCGGTCAGAGCCAGGCCGGGGGCCTGGAGCCCCCAGACGGGCAGGGCTGGCTGTTAGTGGTCGGCCCCCCCCAGGGCAAGGCAGGGATTAGCTGGGTGAGAGCAAGAGTTAGTGCGAGGGAGCCAGAGATTAGCCCAAAAAGGCCAAGGTGCCTACTGGAGGTGAGGTACACAGTCACCCCCAGGTGTGGCCCTGGCTTAGCAGCTGGCGGGCTCTGGGTGAGGCAGGCTGGAGCCAGGGTGTGGGTAAGAACAGGACAGGGAGCCAGGGACGAGCTCCTGGCTGCCTGAGGGGTTGCAGAACCCTGTGGGGCCCTGGGGTTCATTTCTTGCTTCCCATTTCCTCCTCCTGCAAACTCCAAACCCAGGGTAGATCGATTTTCTTCCCTGCCTTCTCAAGCCGCCTGGAATGGACAGCCCTTCTCCACGATTTCCAGGAAGAAAAATGGCCCTTGCCTACTTCTGGCGTGGGAGAGCCAGATATCCCCACCTCCGGCATGGGGAGGGCCCCTCTAGCAGAACTCCTGTTGTAGGAACAGCCCCTCTCACTGATCTCGTGGTCAACTCTTCGCACTGCCTTGTGATGAGGCAGGCAATTCCCCTCTCTCTGGCTTCGGGTGTAAGAAATGCCCTTCCTCCCATCCTTCAAACATGGGAAATCCTCTCTCTGGCTGACTTCCTGTACCAGGCGCTGCACTCAGTCTTGTCCAGCATGGGGAAAACCCTTCTATTGGCGTCTAGTACAGGGAAGTCTCCCTTACTGACTTCTAGTGTGAGAGGAAAACTTTTTCTGACTTCCAGTGTGGGACACGCCTCCCCGCCACCCCCCAACCCCTGCCCATTGCAACAACAACTTTCCAAAGGGGCAAATTCTACCCTCGCTTCCCTCCAAAGAAGGACACACGGACCCCTTCTCTCTGATCTCTTGGCTGCAAAAATCCCAGAGCTCCACACTCTAGACCCACAGGCCCCCACACTCACACCCCAGAGGTTTCCCTGGTCCCGCCTACTCCCAGTGGCAACCAGACTTCTGCACGGAAGAGAGGTGCTCATTCCCGGAGGCCATATCCACATGACCACCTCCTTCTCCCGGTCACACTGTCAACAGGGCTGTCCCCGGCCTCAGACTGGGCCCAGTGGGCTCTGAGCTCACAGCCACTTGGGGCAGCCAAGTGGGGCATCTGGCTGCAGGGCCAGCCCCAGGACATCTGCTTGCCAAAAGGAGGGAGGACCAGCCCCCGAGGGGGCCCAGAGCTCGGCAGGGCTGGGGTTAGTAGGAAGAGAAACAGGGTTAGTAGTGGCTGGGTTAGTAAGAGCACAGCACCAGCAGACACACACGGGAGTCACTAGGAGAAAAGGAAGAACACAGGCGGGTCCGTTAGTTCGTTAAGGGACGGTTGGGGTGCACGTGAGGCCCCTCCAGGTTAGACGGGTTAGTAATCGAACACAAGAGCTGCCTACGGAAAAGAAGGCTGAGAAGGAGGAAGAGTGTGGGGAAGAGACAGTTAGGGGTTCAAAGCGAGTGTCTGGCCCCAGGCAGAAGGGTCTCTGTGCAGAACGCCCAGAGGGACCAGGGCCTAGGCAGGAGTCACGATCGACCAGCTTTTCTGGGCCTCCCGCCCCCTCCCCCACCCCAGCCCGTTTTGTTTTTTAAGAATCTGCCACTTGTCAAGACCTTAATATTCATGGGACTCCTCACTGAAACCCGTGAGGTAAAGATCGGGACTCCCAAACTACTGCTTAGGAAACAAGGGTTCAGAGAGGTGAAGCGACCAGCTCAGAGACGCCCAGCAGGAAGTGGCAGGACCGATGGGCCTTATGGCATGCCCTGCCCTGGAATGCGGGTCTGCACAGAGATCCCAGGCCGCGGGCAGGGCCTTCCGGAGCCTCGTCTGCCCCCACGTCCCAGCCCCTTGAAAGGCCCTTGGCTGCAAGGTTAGTAGGGTCAGGCTGCGGGGAGTTAGTAGGGCATGCTCGGGCCTGGTTAGTGGGTTAGTCGGTTGGCAGAAGGCCAGGCACCTTGTCACACGCCACAGCATCCTGGCCGAGCCCTGGGTTAGTAGGTTAATCACACCATGCAACACTGCCCCGGGCCCTCCGGCTACAGCTCCAAAGACCTCCCACCCCCACCAGCCAGGGAGACTGGCCTGACCACGGCAGGGGGTCTGCCTCCTGTCCACGTGGACCCTGCCCAAAAGCATTCTGCTGCCCGATTTCGTGGTCGTGGGCCCCAGAGACCCTCCCATCAAACATTTCAGTTCCTCGGAAAACAGACCCTGCTTGTCTTGGCTGGAAACCCCCTGCTTGGTTCTGGTCAGGCCCTTCCCAGAGGGCTGGGTCCTGTCACACTCGCACACACACATACACACATGCACACACCACATCTTCCCTCGAAAGGTCCGATGCCGCAGAAGCACTGTGTCCAGTGGACTTCTCTTCGAATCCCCAATAGCTGGGCCTCTGGCTGCTCCAACCACCAGCCTGTCTCCTCCTCATCCAAAAACTGCGCAGAGCTCACCGACACCCAGAACCAAGGTCACACCCCTGCCCCTCCTGGTCTATGGCCTTTCCAGCCAATGCTACGTAGCACCTGTGCATGCCCTACTGATGTCATCTCCTATCATTGCTACAATTTTCCCACAGAAACCTCAGCATTTCCCAGTTCTAAATGACGCTCTGTGTGTGTGTGTGTGAGAGAGAGGAAGACTTGCCCAGTAAAGTTAGGGGGAAACACCTCATCCTCTGTCTCTTCTTGAGTATTCACAATTCCCACCAGCATTTTAAAGGCTCTGATAAGTCCTGCAGTACAGAAACCTACTGAATTTGAACTGACTGTTTTTTTTTTTTAAAGAGCAACAACATCTCCTGGAACTCACTTTGGAAATCTCGGCTCTAATTCCTCCCCAGCCCCACTGTGGAAGCTCTCAGCTAAGCCGCATCTTTCTCAACTTTCAAGGCCCTGATTGGGCCTGTCCAGACCGCGAGAGCCCACTCTGGGCTCTTACTTCCACACCCACACGCCCAGAACCCGGGCCTCAGTAGACTGGTTTCTGCCCCGATCCCCAGTTCTCACTGGGGAGCCAGTTTTCTCCTGCTCAGCACGGCTGGGAAATCCTGAAGGTTGTTACTGCGGCTAGACCTTCACCTATATCTCCCCAGTGGCTGCACAGGGAAGGGCTCCCAGCAGATGCCCAGCACTGATGCGAGGAGTAGAAGTTAGATACCTTGGAAGCTTCAGAGCTACTGTGGCGACCGTGAAACGGAGCCACTTCCCCAAGCTGCCCAGAGAGGGACCTTAAGAAAACGGGCAGGGGACGGGCTAGTCAGAAACGCCTCTGGACCGGAAGGTGCTGGTGCTGAGTTCACAGTCCAGGGCGCAGAAGAGGCAAGTCCTAGATTTAAACTCCCAGGGGGCGGGAGTGTTTAGTGAGCACCTATTCAGAAACAGGCCCTGTGCCAGCACCTGATTTCACTGAATCCCCCCTGACCCCCGACTCCTGCCAGGGGAGCAGGTGGCCCCTGTTACAGCGGGGAAGTCAGACTCACAGAGGTGAGGTGACTTGCCCAAGGTGGCACAGCAGAATATGCACCCTCTGTCCAGAGCCCAGGCTCTTCCAGGACACCCCTCTCCAGGGGGCTCCTCCCCGTCCTGGGTCCTGCCAGTTCTGTGCAACTCCAAGGCACCCGGGGCCACCCTAGCCCAGGCCCCCCACACTGGTACGACTTCCCACTCCTGCTCCTCCTCCCCCTCCCTGTGAGCGTGAGGCTTGTGAAGAGGAAATGGCTCCAGCTTCCCGTGTTTGCGGTGACTGCATGTCTGGATGGTGTCCCTCCCCAAGGTTTCAGGCGTAACCCCCAACTGTGCGTGACTCTACTGAGAGACAGGGCCTTTAAAGAGGTAATCAAGGCTAAACTAGGGTGGGACCCTAACCTTGATAGGACTGGTGTCCTTATAAAAAGAGAAAGGGACACCAGATCTATCCCTCCCCAGCCCCACCTCTGGGTGTATGCACAGAGGAGAGACCTTATGAGGACACCAGGAGGGTGGCTGTCTGCAAGCCGAGGAGGGAGGCCTCAGCAGAAACCAACCCCGGCACCTTGATCTTGGGCTTCCAGTTCCCAGAACTGTGAGAAAATACATTTCTGCTGTTGGAGCCACTCCATCTGTGGTATTCCGTAATGGCAGCTCGAGCTGACTGACATAAGCCCCCTCCCCACCCTGGGAAAACAATGTCTAGCTTTAAACTCACCAAAGGAAGTACCAGGGCTGGTCTTGGGCAAACACTGGGACCAGCCCCTCCGGAAGGGGCCAGAGTGCGTGGAGAATGGAGAGGTGGGCGTGTGAGTGAACCTGTGCAATGCGGGGCGCTGCACGCGCGTGGGGTCCGTCCTGCCTGCCTTCACCCCGCAATGACAGAATCAAGGACCACGACGAGGAGCAGGGGTCTGAGATCCAGCCCGTTCCCTTTGGAGGCCGGGAACTAGGCCCAGAGTCTGTCTCCTGCGGAGCCCCTGGCCTGGGTCTCCTCCTGTCTTGGAAACCCTCCTCTTTCAGGGTAGCGCTTCCGCACCGACCTCCACAGCTGCCCCTCGGAGACCCTGACTGCCTCCTCCCAGTTCCCATAAGAAAGAAGAGAAGCGCAAAACCTCCCCATCCAAAAACCATCCCCCACGATGAGCATCACTCACGAGGCAAAGGGCGCAAGACAGACTAGGGTGACAGTGCCCACTGAGCCGCGTCTGCCCTCCCTCCCACTGGCGCTCCTCCCGACTCCCACATCGTGTTCCTGCCCCCACCCCCATCCTGTAGGGTCTTTGGGGCCTGGCCTTGGGGAGGGTGTGGCCAAGAGGGCCGCTGCCCAGGCCGAGCTCTGATCACCAGCAGAAATTCAAGGAGGAACCAAGCCTGCACAAGGTCAGAAAGCGCAGGCCCACAAGGCAGGTCCAGGCAGGTGCAGAGGGGACAGTGAGCTGCCAGACGCCCTCACAGCCCTCAAGCCGGCCTCCCGAGCCAGGTCCGGGTGCCACTGAGCATCGACCAGGAGGGCCCATCATCCATCCATGAGAGCCTCCATCCCAGGAGTCGGAAGAATAAGGACTTGGGAGAAACATCCAGGGTCCCAGGAAACCGCCGAAGGCTGCTCCCTGTGTCACTGTGGCCAGAGTCACCCAGGCTCCAACGACACGGCCAGGCCGGGGGTCCTGGAGCTGCAGAGCCACCTGGGGGAGGCACAGCAAGTTAGGATAAGGGCACAGCCTCCATCCTCAGCTCCTCACATCCTCCCTCCCAACCTAACGCCACATCTGAGGGGGGACGCCTTCAGAGACCCTCCGGCTCCCTCCTGTGCCCCCAGCACCTAGACAAGGTGCGCGGTGGGGGGACTGAACACTACTAACTTTCAGAAGAAACTCAGGACTAGAAGGTGATCGAAGCCATGGCTGCCCCACCTCGACAGGGCTAGCTCAGAGAATGAACAAGCGATCGAGGAAAGTCAGAGCCGGCCCCGCGGGTATCACGAGAGCAGGGGCGAAGGGTCCAGCGGGCAGAAAGGGGCTTCAGAGTCCTCGGCAGGCCTGGGTGCCTTTTACAACATTCCCGCCAAGGAGACCTCTGCATCGCCCTCCCAAAATACACGCCACACACATACACATGCTCGCATACCTCCCAGGACGGGGAGCTCACTGCCTAGCCGAGGCTGTGATGAGGTCCGGTCTCACATGATGATCTGAGAGGGCAGAACCATGTCTCTGGTGCTCACCGCTGCGTCATCAGGCTGGGAGAAGGGCTTGGTCCATGTTTGTGCTGAAGGAAGGAAGATGCTGAAATCGCTGCCATCAGCCCACCCCCACCAAGACCACACAGAACAAGTCTGTTTTTCGGGAGCTGAAGTGTCTGGCCAGGCCCAGACCTGGGGCGGGGTCTGAGTGGGGGAACAGCCTCCCTCCATGAGATAAGGGCAATGGACCCTCCCTCTTCCACGCCTACCCAGGCTTACCTGGCACCACGCAGCCAACACCTTAGCAGCCCGGGCCCAGCTCCCGGCTCCCACGTAGACCCCCACAGGCCCATCCTGGAAGACAAAAGAGCCAACCACACTGCAGGAGAAAACTGGAACCAGGCCCCCGCCTCAGACTCAGATCCGGGCCTGAGCAGAATTCTCTGCTGACAAGAGACGCCTCGAGAGCCAGAGAGGCTGGGCCCAGGCACGTCACCCTCTGCCTCCCTTCCTCCCACCCCAGAACATCCTTCGCCCACCTCCCTGGTCCCCAGTGACAACAGAATGGGACCCAGGAAAAAGTAGACAGAGCTGGGAATCCCAGCTCTGCCATGCAGTACAGCCCTGGAAAGTCTGTCCCTCCCTCTGGGCTGTGGGACCCATCCAGCCCTCACAGTGACCCACGATACACAGCAGTAACCCACAGTCTGAGGCGGTGGGTGGGAAAGAGCAGCGACCCTTGTACTCAGCCACAGTGGTTTTTCTGCCCTCCCCAGATGGCCACTAATTCTGACCCGGACCATCTTCCAGGTTTTGCTTTTGGTGACAGATAAGCCATCTTCATTGACTGGCAGACCCGGGCGAGGAGAGTCAGTGGCCCTCCAAGCATATTTCAGAGCTTGCTGTCAGCACCTGGGACTTGGGACTTGGGACACAGGTAAAGGACTTGCACTGAGAAGAATGCATCCTTCAGGCACTTGGCTGCAGCCCCCACTTGACCGCCAAGCAAAGGAGCCCTGGCCAAGTTTTAGAAATATGATGACAAAGGGCCAGTACTGAGAAGAGAAGGGCCAGCACAAATCACCAGGAGTCCCCAACCTCTTTGACACCAGACCTACCGGTACTTAAGAGGAACTAATTAAACTCAGTTCCTCAGAAGTTCCTGGTGGTAGAGTTTATAAAATACTGGCCTTGACGCCAAAAGTGGGGTGTGAAAATTACCTTTCGTGGGGCCCCATAAAGTGGGGACAAGCTCTTTCTTGGTGGCATAGAGGTAGAAAGTGAATGAGCTACGTCACCAATTTCCCCTCCCCCCGGGGACACTTTCCAGCACGGCCGAGGAGAGGGCAGCTGGGAGGCTGTGGGCTGGTAAGTTTGAATACTTATCTGCAAGGTTGCTTCCCCACGTGGTCTTGACCATCCAGAAGCACTCAGAAATCCTCTGCTCCCAATTCTGTCCCAGGAACTTGCTGAGTTCTGCAAAGACACCCTCAGAGCATTGTTGGACCACGAAGATCCTTTCTCCTAACCCTTGCCTATCCTTGACGTCAATAAGGCTCTGGAGTTCTCAAGGGCAACTTCAGCTCCTAGGTCAGGCTGACAGCTGTCTGGGGGGAAGAAAAGAAGGCTTTGAGGTCTGACAAACATGGATGAGACTATGGTCCCCAATCCCGCATTCCCAATACATGACTCAAAGTTAATTCTCCAGTGCCTGGCACAACATGAATATTCTAAAAATTACTCTCACCAGTTAATGATTTAAACTTTGAGTAAATCTTGGTGAAACACTGATGTCCAAGAAATACAAGCCATATTTTTCCTGTGGCACATGTGTCCTGGGGTGGGGAGCACAGACACCCAGCTAGGAAGCACAGATCTAATCCAAACCCCAATATGGACCGGACGAACCAACCGCAGCATACTCACTCAATGGAATCTACTCGGCAGTAAGAAGGGCAAACTGTTGACACGTAGGACGACATGGATGAACCTCAAAAATACATGGCATACGAGAAGCCAGCCACAAGAGACAACATACTAAATGGTCCTATTTATATGAAATGACCAGAAAAGGCAAACCTATGGAGACAGCAAGTAGAGTAGTGGTCGCCTGGGATTAAGGGTGGGATGGAGGTTAACAGTAAATGGGTGCGAGCAATCTTACTGGAGCAGCGGAGACTCTAAAACCGATTGCTGGCGCTGGGCGCACGACTCAGTAAACTTACTAAATAAATCACTGAATTGTGCTCTTGAAACGGGTGAGTTATATGACTTAAATTACGCCTCCATGAAGTTAGACAAAAAGGAATAGAACTTCTGATACATGCGAAAACAAGTACAAACCTCAAAAACACGGTGCCAACGAAAAAAGAAAGCCCAAACACAAAAGTTTCCATATTAATGGCACTTTAGAATGAGCGATCTTATTCACAGGCACAGAAAGCAGGGCAGTGGTTTCCTGTGCCTGGGGCTGGAGAATGTTTTATATCTTGATTGCCACGGTGGTTACACAGGTGTATATATGCCAAAACACACTGAAACGCATGCTTTAAATGGGTGCGTTTCATCATATGTAAATTATGCCTCAATAAGGTCTTTTTTTTTTTTTTCCAAAACTTGTTTAGATGTGATGACAGGGGACAAGAACCAAGGAGGGCTGGATGAAAGGCCATACGGAGACCTGGTGGGGGAGCCCCAGGGTCCCAGCATCTCAGCCTCCACCAACCCACATGAGCCACACCCCACCCACGTCAAACCAAGGTCAGGTGCCCCATCGGAGAAGCTTTGATTGAGGGACTGGACCCCAGAGAACCCTGGAGGTCCCTCCTACCTCTGAGATCCAGGTCTCAGCACATAAGGGTCTCACGGTAGATAGACCTGGGTGTGAGGCTGGTCTCTACAGTCCCATGGGTGCACAGAAGGAGAGGAAGGGCCTTCTTGGTTACTCCTTTGATGCCGTTAGGGTCATGGCGGCCTTGTGAACACGTCCGGAACCGCATGGGCAGGCAGAGAGATGCCTCCGCCTGTAATCAAGAGAGAAGGAGAGAGGGGTGGGGGAGTACATACGTACCCACGGGCACTTTGGAGAATAAATGCTAGGGTCCAGGTCTGAAATCACAGCCTGTGCTGAAAACCGATCTCTTCGGGTGCAGATCAGAAGCAAAACAGGAAGCCGGGACGTACCTGTGGTCAGGCCAGCACCGATCAAAACATCCTAACACACCAGAAATGACAGGGACTTCACGGCATGGATTCCTGTCTTGCTCTGCCCCCCTGGGCAAGTGCATCACCCCTCTGGGCCTGGCTTCTCATCCACGACCTGGGGACAATAAGTGCTTTTCGCCCAAAGCTATTGTGTGGATTAAATAGGACAATAAATACTATCTATCCACTTGCATTCGGTTCTACTACCCTTGTGCACACCGCTCATCAACGCCCCCTAGAGGCCCTTCATTTTTTACTCCTAAACTCTGTGCGCTGTTCCTGGGAATGACAAACGGCTGCCCCGAAGACGTGCATTCGGCTGCATCTTAGGATCCCTCTGGGTTTGGGGGGTTTTCCCTGACTCTGGAATAAAACAGCAGAGACAGGAGGCATACGGGAAACACTGGCCTACATTGCTTTGGGCGAGTGAGTGCTGAGAAGTAAGGGAAGCTGCTGGGATAGCGAGCTGCGCGCGCAGGAGACACGCTGAGGGGAGCAGAGGCTGCTGCAGAGGCGCAGAAGGTGCTGTTTCCGGACAAAATCAAACGACGTGCACAAAAGGGGAGCCCCGGAATTCAAATCAAATGTCCCTCACACAAAGGAACCTCTGAGCTGGGGGGAGGGGGAGAGAAAAGCGAGAGGGAGGGAAAGGAAGGTCACCTAACCTTCCTGAGGAAACCGGGGACCCCGTTATCTACCTGACAAAACGGGAGTTGGGTTTTATTGTACCCATTTCACAGATGAGGAAACTGAGGTTCAGGGCAAAGTGTCTTGCTCCAAGATCACCCAGAGAGAGACTGGTGCAGATGGGCTCTAAACGGGTCTGGTGAACCCCCCTTGGGGCAGAAGACTCCTGTTCAAGTGTGGGGGCGGGGATCGAATGGGAGAAGACCTGAAACTGGATCACGGCTGTTAAACCATCTCAGAAGGGTTTACTCTGAGTACTTCTATGATCTTGAGACAATTAGTCCCCTTTCAGGAGGGGCGGTATCATAGCGCAGTGCAGTGTAGTAGTTAAAAACACATTTCAGAGCTCTACGAGATTCAAGTTCAAATCCTGACTCCCTACGGGGAACTTGCTGCGTGACCATGAGCTGGTCACTTCGCCGCCCTGAGCCTCAGTTTCTCATCTGTAATGCCCACCCCCCAGCCTTATCATGGAAGAGGCAGCTCCCCAGCAAGAACCTTGGTAAATGGTTACTCTACAGTAGTTTCATTAATGGTCTACTCCACACCCCTGAGCACACAACAGCACACCCCGTCCCTCCCTTTCACGTATCATTCAGTGGCCTTCAGAAGGGCCCTCCTGGCACCACAAGGGAGAAGGGGACACCTGCCTCCTGTGATCCAATCATCTGACAGAGGGACGGGGAGACAGATGTCACCCTCAGCACGCCTTTGCCTCTGCCCCTGTGTATCTGTGGCTATTGTTCCGGAGCTCCAGCTGACAGATGAGCCAGGCCGCAGAGACGGGGGAAGGATCCCCTGGAAACAAAAGCCTCCACTCTAAGTTATTCACCAGCCCACTGAACCTGCACAATGGACCCAGCGCTCCAGAAACACCGCTACTCAAACAGCCCAGGGATCACCCTGAAGAACCAATGGCCCAACGCAAACAAACGCAAATGGCTAAACGTCCGTACAGGACTCGGGCCTGGAGGTGAACTCAGCCTGTGTACACAGTGGTCGCTCTATAGCAGCCATGTCTTTATTAAGTACCTACTGGGTGTCAGGCATTTTACACACACTGATTCGTAGCCTTGGCCTTTTAAAGCAGTGCCTCTGATTCCCTCTTTACAGATAAGGAGGCTGAGGCTCAGGGAAGAGAAATCACCTCCTTACTGCAGCTGACATAGATCAGGTGGAGAGGAGGATAAGGTAACGCTCTTCCTTTCTCTTCCCGGTGCAGGGCACCGCCTCAGGGGGCGATGGACTCGGAGAGTATAGTTCCACCCTGGGCAAAGCATGGATCGGGTCCAGAGAAAGCCACTTAAAAAGGAAGGTGAAAAAGAAAAGAAAAGAAAAGAAAACTGGCAGGTCTAACAATAGGAAACTGAGTAGACCGGGCATGTTTGTCTACTTTGAGAAACACCAACCCTCTCATGAGGGTTTCTGCAAAGGGTATAAAAACACAGAGAAGCTCACTTGATGTAACTTTTTTAAAGCTGTATACATATAGTACAATTTCAATTAATATTTTCTGTTATAGAAATAGATACCAGAAGAAGATACATGAAAACGGTCCATACGGGAGTTATTCTTGGGTGATGGAACTATGGAGTTTTCTTCCCTTCTTTTTCCTCAAATTTTCTACAATTATCATGTATTTTTTAAACTTATCGAATTCGTAAAAATCACCAAAAATCATAAAATTCTCCCTCTAGAAGCAGGCACAGAGAGTGGTTCTTCCGAGGCTCGCGGTAAGGAGTTATGTGAAGTCTGAGCTCTCTCCTCCATTAAAAAGTGGAGAGATGGGTCACAAATGCAGGAAGAAGGATGTAGGGTGGATTTCAAAATCTTTCTCCATAGAGGGCCATTACATAATAAAATAGGTGGGCCTTGGGGGCATAGGGAATGTCACCCTAAAAGTCTTCCTCATGAAATGAACTAAACTCGGTATGGCGTTTCATTGCCGCCCAAAGCTAGCTGCTGGCAAAGTGTCTCGGAGGAAACCATTTTGCTCGGACTGCTACAAGGTTCTGGGCGAAGGACGAGGGTAGATAGAGGTGGGGAACTGTTCTCTCAACCGATGGCCTGTCCACCTGCACGAGGAGAGGGCGGCAGGGGTCTGAGCACACACACAGATCCCCAGCTCCACCCAGTCCTGCTGACTCATCCCCTAGCCACGTGGCCCTCACGTCTGCGTATTTGAAGCACCGCCCCTGAAGTCTGAGCACCGCTGTCCTCAGGTTTCCCGATCTGTCAAGTGGAATTACTCATCCCTACCCCTCTACCCCACCCCACGCCCAGCGATCAAGAAGCCCCGAGACGCTTCAAAATGGGAATGTGCTGTGAAAAAGTAAAGCACTGCGCCTCTGGGGTGCGCTCGGTTTGAGGCTGGCTCCGAGAAAAACAAAGCCGCTTCAGGCACGTTAACTCACCTTTCTCTCCCCACCCTCCGCGCACTCCTGCCTCCCTCCGCTCTTCCCCCAGCAGCAGGTGGGGGCATTTTCCCCGCCGCGGCACTGCAGTGGGGTGTGCGCGCCAGCAATCCCGGCTAACGGCAGCCCCTGGTCTGGAGCCTGGGATGAGGGTGGGGAATTCAGGCTCCCGGGGCCTCCCCCTGCACCGTCTGAGAAGCAGTTTCCCTAGCCCTCTGCCCTCCGCTGGGGGAGAGGAGAGATCTGGCCCCCTCCCTGCCCAATTCTCAGTCTCTCCAGGGGATGTTTCAGAGAGGAGGGGAGGTGGGCAGGGAGCCAGTGGGTTCTGGGGCCCCCTCAGCCCCGTTAGGGGATGTAACCTGGGCTTTAGAGTCCGACATACCTGGATTCAAAATCACTGGCTCTGTGACCTTGGACGCTCACCTAACCCTCTCTGGATCTGAATTTCCTCATCCTTAAAATGGGACTGTTGTGATAACGCATGCAAAGCACTGAGCATGTTGTTGACACAGAGTAAGCTTTTCATAAACTGATGTGTTATTGTTACCATTAGCAGTGGTTTCTGCCCCTCTCCACCCCTTTGGAGCCACACACGGGACGCTGGACATCTGGAATTGGAGTCCCAGAAGTGGAGCATTGGCAGGCGCTAGTGGTGGTGGGGGCGGGGGTCTCAACATAAGGGAAGGGTGCTCCAGGACCCTACTCCACCAACCCACCCCCACCCCCAGTTCTAAGACCATTGAGCTCTGTCCAAGATTTGGCCAGTTAACGGCTAACCTGGTGGATCGAAAAGGTCCAGGGTCCCCTTATGTCTGTCCGGTAGCGGGGTGGAGGGGGGGGAGGAAGGTCTTTGTTCCCCATCCTCAATGGACTCCCAGTGCATCCTTCCCTTTCCCTTCCCCAGTGCCCCACCCAAGCCGGTGTCTTAGCTGCATTTGACAACTGCAGGCTGGAGGGACAGGCTCTTCATCCATCAAATCAGGGGCACTTCAGGCAGCGCTTGCCATCCCCTGAACCCTGCCTGGGACCCTGGGACCCTGGGACCTACCCTCAGGGAATTAGGCTGTTCCCGGCACTGAGACAAGGACGCCTGGGGAGGGGCGCTGTGAGGATGGGGCGGCGGCTCACCTCGGGTCGGCAGTCCTGCGGCTCGAGTGCAGAGGTCTCTTTGTGCCCGGGCTCACAGCGCAGAACTGGGGAGCCCCTGCAAGCGCCTCCCATCGCAAACTCCTCCCCGTACTCGTCCGCAGCCTCCCTCCCTCTGGTCCCCCGAGCGCAGCCGGCATCGTCTTTGTAGCTGCTGCAGCGCCCAAGAAATTTTAATGCGGGAGCGTCTGGCTAGCGGAGGTGCCCCACCCCCGGCCCTCACCTCAGCCCTCCTCCCTCCTCCCCGCACCGCTGCCACACCACATACTACCCGCTACCTCCTCCCGGGGATCCGGACCAAAAGAGCAGGGTGCGGCCGGGACTGGGGGGTGGCACCGCCGCCCCCACCGCACAAAGGGACCAGCCTAGCTGAGCGCTCAGCCTCCAGCATCCCGGCCCGTGGCGCTGCCATGGAAACGCTTACCCGGCTGGACCCAGCCGCGGAGCGCGCAGACCTGGAGAGGCGCGCTTGCGGTGCGCGACCGCGGACTCCGGGAGCAAAAGCCTGGACCCAGGCGGAGGAGGATGAAGACGCTGGTCCTGGAGTACCAGCTGCTTAACCCCCGCAGCCTCCTCCGTGTATACCTCTCAGTTACCCCTGCTGGATGGGCACGTGCCCGTGGTGGGGTCAAGATTTGAACCCAGTCTGAGTCTTCACGCCCTTCTTCGTGCCACTGCATTGCCTGGCCTAACTTTTATAAATTTGGTTTTTTTGTTGTTGTTTTCTTAGCTGCCCACTCCTTACTACCTACTACTTACGGAGCTAGAAAGTGGTCCTAGACCATCAGTGGCAACATCCCTTGGAATGTGAATTCTCAGGCCTCATCCCAGAGCTACTAGACCAAAAACTCTGCCTTAGGCCCAGAGATTTGTGTTTTAATAAGCCTTCCAGAATATTCTGGTGCACATTCAAGCTTGAGGACCACTGTTCTAGACCAGCGATTTTCTGCCTTTTTTATCTCATGGCATACATAAACTAATTACTAAAATTCTGCTGCACACCAAAAAACATATTTTTTGCAGATCTGAGCAAAAAAATAGGTATAATATTAATTCATTCACACCAAACGGCTATTTTTGTGGTGGCTGTTTTTGTTTTTTTTTTAATTTGACAATCTAAGGAAAAATAGGTCGGTGCCCCTGACTAAAGAGTCCGATGTTGCATGTTTTTAAAATTCTGCAGGACACCAGGTGAAAATCACTGTTCCAGCCCTGACCGGGTCGCTCGGTTGGTTGGATGTCATCCAGCAAAGCAGGAGGTCCTCAGTTCGATTCCCCGTCAGGGCACACGCCTGGATTTCGGTTTTGTCCTGGTCGGGACACGCGTCAGAGGCATCGCGTCAATCTTTCTCTCTCACATCGATGTTTCTCTCCCTCTCTTTCTCCCTCCCTTCCCCTCTCTCTAAAAGTAAATAAGTAAAAAAAAAATTTTTTTTAATATCACTGTGCTAGACCATTCCAGTGGCCTCCATAACTAGACTGTCCTGGGTTTAAATTTCAGTTCTGTCCAAGCCTCTTAGCCGCTTCCTAGAATGCAGTTTCCTGATCTGTAAAGTATCCGTAATACTAGAACCCTCTTGTTAGGGCTGTGTGAGTTAAACGAGGAGATACATGGGAGGCGGGGAGCAGGTAGGGATGCCTGGCATCTAGTAAGGACTCAAAACCCTATTTTTATTATAGTATTATCTCCTTTAATTTTCATTCTTCCATGCACATTATTTATCACCTTCATGGCTCAGATAAGGACATTAAGGCTCAGAGAGGCAATGATAGCTGCCCACAGCCATTCTAAGGGACCCGGGGGGATTTGAACCTACCATTTCAGGTTCCACGTTTACTAGCTATCCTCTTTACTCCCTGTTTCTTGCTGGGAGCCACAGCTTTGATCTTCAGGAACCCCAAACCAAGTCCAACAAACCTATAGCCTATTTCTAATGAGCTCGGTCCAAGGCCATTGCAGGAACCCTGAAGGTCCCAGGGAGGTCCCAGGTACAGCACCGTCCCTGGCAGAGCGAGTCGTTCTGCCAGAGAAGACCCACAAGGAACAGGCAACATGGGGTGAGGTCACAGCACTGGCCAGAGTACTGCTGTCATTACCAGGTCTGTGACTTTCCCCTGGGTCACCAGACCACAAACAAAAGAGGAAATGGGGTCCAGTGTGATATGTCCTCCATGAACACAAGGGATACACAGGAATCACGCTTTCTTTTCAAGGGCTCCCAAGTCACCTGTTTCGTAATCTGTTCCCAAACTCTCCTGAGTATCAGCCTGTCATTTCCAATATCCATTTGGGAAAAAAGAAGCCACTTGCCGGCTCCCAAATTTCAACTCTTCTGCTCCCTGGGGCTTCTCGAAGCTGAACAATAAGGAGTCCAGGGTCCTGTTCCCAAGTGTCTTGGTTCTGGGGACATCCTTTCAAGGAGAGCAGCAGGGTGAAGGAGGAGGCAAAAGCAGTGATTATTAGAAGCTCCTGTGGGCTCCCTGCGAGGAGGTCACGTCTAACTCCGGTGGATTCAGGGTGAACCCGCTGGATTCAGGGAGCCTTACACTGAGAGACACGCGGACGGGCCAGACCCCAAATCCAGCAGATACCCGAACCATCATGGTCCTGCCTGCTGTCCTGTCCCTGGGTTTTTAACACGGCACTTTTTTTTCATCATGGGCAGCCCAAACTGACCGCTCTGAGGGATTCAGTTGGTCCTTTGCCCTCCTTCCACCCACCTGCTGAGCGCCTTTATGATGAGCAAAACCTTCCTCCGCACCCTCCAGTTTCCTGGGCAGGGTTAGAGACCCGCGGCATCTGCTTCCCCTCCTTTGGGCTCTGGGTACTGTCACCACCTCCTTTGGGATTCACATCTGGCTTGATGGCTATAGCTGACATGCTTCTTGTTCCCCATCGATGTCACTCTGACCCTCACTTTATCGCTTGGGGAGACACAGGGCATTGCAGAGCATACCCCAAGATGGTAAATGCCATCCTCACCACATCTCACCAGTCTTCCAGGTGACATTTACGGGACTGACTTGAGCCAATAAGAGTAGCAGACGGAATCCCCAAAGAGAAGTGTCAATCTTCTCTTATGCCTCTCTTGAAAATGGCTTGAGCTGCTTCTTATGGAGGGTTGGTTGCCATGACAACTGGGGGAGGCCCCATCCTACGAAGGTCGGCTTCAGAATAAAGTTTGCCTCTTTAAACTGAACCAGGTGGTTACCTCAACTATTCCCAAGAGACACCACAGCTTCAAAGATCTGCAAGCCAGACAGCCTTTGGCTCATGACACCACCATGCAGCCCAAGATTTTCAGGGGGATTGTGACCCTGGTAACATGTCCAGGAGAGGGGACCCAGGAGTCTTTATCTCTAAAGCAGCCCCTGGAGAAATGCAGGTGGCCCAAGAGCCAGGGTTCCAGTTGCGACGCTGTCATCAGCCCCCTAGGTGCCACTGAGCTCTCATTTTTTGGTTGTTTGCATTTTGAAGTGAACTTCACTAACATAACAGTCACCACTTGAAAGAGAACAATCCAGTGGCATTTAGCACATTCACAGTGTTGTGTCATCACCACCTCTAGCTACTTCCAAAACCTTTCATCACCCCAAAATAATACCCCTCACCTGTTAGGCAGTCACTCCCCAGTCTCTCCCCGCACCCCCCGCAACCCCAGCCCCTGGCAACCACAGATCTTCTCTTTGTCTCTGTGGGTTTACCTATTCTGGTTATCTCATATATACGGGATCATACAATATGTGTCCTCTCAGTTCTGGCTTATTTCACTCAGCATAATGTTTTGGAGGTTCATTCATGACATAGCATGAATCAGAGCTTCCTTCCTTTTTATGACGGGAAATAGCCCGTCACACAGAAAGTGCACAATTGGTGTATCCATTCACCCACTGATGGATGGACATTTGGGTTGTTTCAACCTTTCGGCTGTGAATAATGCTGCCGTGAACGTGCGTGTACAAGGATTTGTTTGAGTCTCTCATTTCGGTTTTGGCTGTGCACGCCTCTCTGTGCCTCTTCCCCTTTTATACTCCCCACTGAGCCTAGTCAAGGGGTTCTAGAGGAGGGGTAGGGTGGGCTTTTTCACCTTGTAACCTAAACTAGGCACACAGACACGCATACACATCCAGTACCCCTCTCTGCCGCTCTGCCGGCCACAGCTGCCGTAACCCCTGAGGACCGGCTCTGGGAAAAGTCAGCTTCTGTCTGCCCTCCAGCCACGTGAACGGAGACTGTGCTCCCATCAGGGCTGTCTGGGGAGCTCCTCTCTGATGGCTGTTTCCCGAGTCAGTTCCACCCAGATACAAGATTTCACTTTGACTCACCCAAGCAGCCATCCCTGCCTGGGTTGAGGGTGAGGCTCCCTGAATTCAGGGTGAGGTACAACCAAGAAGAACAGCATTTTGTATGGCCCAGAGGCCGGGGGATATACATATATGCCTTTCAACAATTCCCTGTAGCTACAAAATTCCCTGTAACCACTTTCAGAGGTAATGAACTTGACCTCTTGACCCTTCCTTGACACAGTTCTGAGTGCTTTACCCATAAACACCCTCTGGGGAAGGGTTGATATCTCCTCTGTCCCTCTGTGGGACAGATAAGAAAAGCAAGGTTCACAGAGGAGATGTGACCTACCCAAGGTCAGCCAGCTAGACGGTAGTGAAGCTGAGATTCAAAACTAGCACTGTCTGATTCCAGAAGCTGTGCTCAGCTCTAAAACCCTGTCTGTATTCGTGCGCACCCTTCCTTCCCCTAGGAAAGACACACAGCCCCACAGCAGCCGGACAATGACCCTGCCACCTTGCTGCGCTCACCCTGGTGTCCACTCAGTCGCCCTGCCCTGGGTATGTCCAGTGGCAGTTCACCTCTGCCTCAGTCTGGGAGGGACATCCCTGGCTTAAAATCATGGCCGCCATGAATACGGTCTAGTGCTCTCAAGTCTTACCCGTGTCCTGCCCCCAATGGCTGCCTGAGTGCGTGAGGGCCAGCAGTCTCACTAGACAAGGCACGGACAGGAATATTAACCTGGAGCATCCCAGACGCAGGCCCTGAGACAAGGGTTCAAGTACAAGCAGTTTACTAAGGAGGTGATCCCAGGAAGCGTTGATAATGGAGTAAAGTGGTGAGACAGGGAAGAGAAAACTGGGTGCTTTCATGGGTACATTGATCTGCTAGGGCTGCCATAACAAAATGCCACAGACTGGGTGACTTAACAGGAATTTATTTTCCCAAGTTCTGGAGGCTGGAAGTCCAAGATCAAGGTACCATTAGGGTTGGTTTCTCCTGAGGCCTCTCTGCTTATCTTGAAGATGGCCACCTTCTCACTGTGTCCTTACATGGTCCCCTCCATGTGCATAGCCCTGGTGTCTCTTCCTCTTCTTGTAAGAACCCCTGTTCTGTTGGCTTGGGCCCCACCCTGTGACCCCATTTAATCTGAATGACCTCCATAAAGGCCCATCTCCAAGTACAGTCATGCTGGGGAGTTTGGGTTTCAACATATGAGTTTCCGAGGAGCACAGTTCAGTCCACAGCAGTGAGCACGTCGTGTGGGCAAGCAGGACTCAGTCCTGCCGAGGTCCTCCAGGAGGCTGTGCGGGGGCGCACCTGAGTTACCCGCCTGAGCTCAAGGAAGTCAGGGTACTTACACACCAACTCTTATATGTCGTAGTTGAAGGATGCTCCTTGCACATTGTCACCCCCTCGCCACCTCCAGGCTGCCCCGGGAACAGAGCAAACACATGCCCTTTGCCAGAAAAACCATCAGAGAGTCATAGAGGTCTGCAGTACAAAGCCACCATGGTGCCTGGGCAGGGTGCGTGTCAAGGGGGCATCCACGATAGGCAACGGTGGGTCATTCAGTCCCGCATCACCCTCCCGCTGCCCAGTGCCACCCAGGCAGAGCCCACCCCAGCCTCAACAAATCCAGGATCTCCCCAATTTGAGAAATTACCCCGCTCCAGCTCTGTGCCAACCTGACATAGGCTACTGAGCCACACAGGGCCCTGCGCTCCAGGAGCTCACAGCCTCGTCAGAAAGTAGAAGTCGCTACGACCAACGCTGTAACAAAGGAAGTTCAAGGAGCTTATGAGGGTACACAGGGCTTGGCAGAAGCAGGGCCTGCTTGAGTGTGGTTAGTAGGGTAATAATATGGGTGTGATAATTTATAGTTTTAATTTGAACATTACACCTAAAATGTCATATGGTGTGCTTGAGTGTGATACTGTTATGTTACCGAATTGCATGCTTATGATTTTGTAATAAAAAAGAGGCGCTACGTGTGCTGGACCCCGTATAGCAGTGGCACAACTGGTCTTCCAGGCCGAGGGGAGGTTTACCAAGTGCCAAGCATGGTACCAGGTGCTGAAAATCAAAAAACATAAAGAGAAGTACAACTCTTTTGACTACTCATTTTTTTCCAGTTCCTTTTCAGTTCCGAGGAGGCAGGAGCAAGTCCAAGGTCCAGTGGTTTCAGGCACAGCGGTATCCAGGTGTTCAAACATGACTAGGCATCCGTCTTTCTCCCGCCCTCCGCAGGAATAGTGGCGAGGGGCCCTGAGGGGACTGCCAGACCCGCTGCCACCTGACTCTCTTGCTTCCTTTCCTTGCCTCTGGGACTCTCAACCAGCAACCAAGACGTGGGCACAGGAGTCAGACAGGCCTGAGTTTGAATCCCACCCCTGCCCTTTAGTCTACCGTGCGATTTTGGGCAAGGAACTTGGCCCCTCTGGGCCTCAGCGTCCTCTTGTAAAATGTGGATAACATAATCTCTCTTGCAGGGCTTCTGGAAGAGTTAAGTGATCTGCATGTGGAAAACACGTGACCCTGTCATGGGCTCAGCAAATTCTCACTCTCACATTCTCTCTCCATCTCTCTCTGTTGGAAGGGTCATGACAGACTTTCCAAGACCTGGAGCTCTTATTCCTAGGAAGTTGTTATAAGGGGCCTCGGAAAAGAACCAAGCCCAGTGCTGTGCGCGGAGCATATAAAGAACAAGTGCTGCCCACAGACGCGCGCGCTCTTTTTCATGTGTGCGCCCAGGCTGCCGGTTTGACTAAACACAGGTCATTGCCAACTCCACTCCACATTCATGGTCACTCTCTTCATCATCAGGCCTTTTCTCCATCCCCATGACCTAAAAGCGTACCCTCAACTTTATGGAGCCCACAATCTATTTTCCCCTAAGAAAAGGTCCAGTGGGACTAGCAAGAGTGGGGGTCCGACCTCTTTGTTGGGGCCCAGAGCAAGGCTTAGAGACTACGAGGCCTTGCCTGAGGTCACAGGAGCCTCCCCACCCGCACTCCTTGTCCCAGGGTGCCTGCCTCTAACCGCCCCCCCCCACCCCGCTTGCACACACCATTTCTTTGTCTCCAGCATGTGTGTTCTGTGTGGCTGTGGCCTGCGTTCCCGCTGCTTCTTTGTCTCGGCTTTTGTGTGCAGACAACAGAGAAGGGGGGCAGGGTGTGTGTCGCTCTCATCCATTCCGTCTCATTATCCATCTGTCCATCTGCATGCAGACCCCCTCCAGACGCCCCGCACCTGCTCCCGGCCCTCCCAGCAGCCACAGCAGGTGCTGCAGCCGCCAGCCTCTCACTGCTGCCGCTGAGAGAAAAGCCGGAAGGCGAGGCCTGCGGCCCCCAGCACAGCCGCTGTCTCCCCCCTCCCCGGCCCTCCCGCCTCATCTCCTTTCCTGAAAACACAGATGCTGGCAGAACCAGAGAGGGGGCCCAAGGGAACTGGGGTTAGGGGAGAGAAGCTGTGTAGCAGGCTTTACGAAGATGCCCCCCGACACACCCAGTTGCAGTCATCCTCCCCCTCTCTCCCCAGCCCAGCCCCATTTGTGGACCCTCTTGAACGTTGCACCAAGTCATCCTCACCCACCCATTGCCACGGTAGTTTCTGCCTCCGTGATCCCCCACTGGGACCCTGGCTTCCACTCCAGGCAGTTCCAATCTGTTCCCCCACCCAAGCCAGAAGCTTCTCAAAATGCTAAGCTGACCTCACCACCCCCCAGCCGACAGCCCTTCAGCAATGTCCTACCGGTCTCAGGATGAAAAGCAAACTTTTTTTACCTGCAAGGCCCCGCCCTGGCTGGTCCCTGCTGACAGATCCACATTCATCCCTCCCAGAGCTACTGCCCCAGCCGCACACTGCCCAGCCCAGCGCAGCCCAGCCCAAGCTCACCGTCTCAGGGAAACATTCTCTGACGTCCAGGTCAAAGTCAAGTCCGTTAGTTACACACACTTCTTGACTGGCCCATGCCACCCTCCTTCGGGGCTGTTTCAGTTATGCACACACGCACACACACGTACACACAGACATACTCTACCACCCACCTGTGCCATTCCTCATGGAAGAAATCTGCTCTGTCTTCCCACGATGTCACCACCAGGGCTTGGCACATGGTCTGACACACAGGAGGCCCTCAGTGTATGTTTGTCAAAAGAATAACTAAACTTAAAATGCTGCAGTTCTGGAAGGCCGCTCCAAAACCATTTTATAGGTGGACAAACAGAGACCCAAGGAAGGAAAGTGACTTACCCGAGGTCTCTCCTCCACTGCGGCCATGCTGTCGGGGTCATCCTAGTGTCCCTAAGGCTCCCAGCTCTGTCTGCTTTCCGAAGGTCTGCCTCACCTTTAGAAGCCAATCCAAGCACTCACCCTGAAATGGCTGCAGGTATTTGGTCCCCCTTCAGAGACATGCCTGGCTCTATGAATTGGCGATTGTGTGTTTGTCTGTCCCTCCCCATTCCTGTAACCTGTGGTCCTCTCCCCAGACACAGATGCAGTCCTAACCCCACCCTCAGTGCCCCCCGCCACCATAGCAGAAACAACACAAAACCCTTGGGAAAGACACTAAGGAATAATACTTACCGAACATTCACTGTGTTTCACATTCTGGGCTAAATACTGTAAACAAAATAGACATAACAGCCCAATGGTGCCAGGTATTTATTTCATCTCCGTTTGGCAGGCAAGGAAACTGAGGCTAAAGGGGATGCAGCTACAAGGTGTCTGATTCAGTCCCAACAGTCTGGATCCAGATCCTGGCTTCATGGAGCCCTCACCCTCCGCTGGTCCCTTTGCAACCTCCCACGTTCTCATCGTCCCCTGTTTGACCGGCAACCCTCTACAGCACCCCTGCCTCCGGTGGCTTCATCTAACCCAACCTTCCCACCCCCGCACGGCCACGCCGCAGCCATCCTGCAGAATAGCACATTCTTTATTTATGAGATGCATCTGGGCTTCCTGCAAATCAGCCGGATATGCTGCAGCAGTCAGGAGGCGGAGGGTCATGGAGGCCAACAGCCCTCCAGGAGGCAGGCAGGGGCTGCGCTCTCTAGGCACCAGGTTCCAGCAGGAACACCCAGTGGGCCTGCAGGGCACACAGTGGGACGGGGGATAAAGCGATCTGTTTTTTGGCTCCCCGTTGCCTTCTGACCTGCCCCAGGTAAGCAACCAAAAGTCCTTTGTTGGGGGGAGAGCGGGTGGAGAGGTGGGAAATAGGGTTAGAACTCGTATTAACTGAGCATCTCCTGAAAACCACACAAAATCCTGCAAGGCGGGGAGGTCAGTGCCCATTGTACAGGAGAGGAAACTGAGGTTTGCAGAAAGTGGGCAAGCTCTTTCTGAATGTATAACTCTGATTTGCCCTCCCCCCCCCAGAAAAAAAGAGGGGATTGAATGTAGTTTATAAAGATGTCCTCAGCCTAGCCAGGAGACTAAATGCAAAATAAGATAGAAAAATTGGGCCAAAGAATATAAAGTCAGGAATAAAGTTCCAAATGCCTGCCACAGGGTTCTATCCAGTTGCTAATAATCCTATGGACATGGCTTCTGAGCATCCCGACAGCTAATGAAAAAAGGGAATGCAATTGGTTTCACAAATTTCCAAGGTCTGCACGCAAAAAAGGAATTAGATGCTCAAAGACACAGCTGTGGCAAGAATTAAGAACAGGGAAGGACCCTCAGGCCCTCTCATCATATATCATAGCTCTAAGTTCCCAGAAATTGCCCCATTGATCCCTTTCTTCCTCTGCCCGTTTCCCAGGGCCCCAAGACAAGCATTTCCTGAGAGCACCTTGGAGGGTGTATTTTTGTATCACCACTAGGTGGCAGTGCGGCGCAAGCCTCCCAGGAGGTTTTTTCAGAATGGAGGACAGCCTTGCAGCTGAGCCGCCTAGCGGTGGGAGGGGCCGGGGTGGGCCTGAGGAACCTCAGCGAGTTGGTGCCAAGTTTTTGATTGAACCTCAACCAGGAGATCAGTCTCGTGCTGGGCATGAAGGGGGCTAGAAGGAAGAACCCTGGACAGAGATTCAGGAGTCCCGGGGTCTCTGTGCCAACCTGGCACATCCAGTCGTCTCTCTTGGCCTCAGTCTTCTCACGTGAGCAAGGGGCTAATGTGTCCTCTGGAGGAAGAGGAAACCGAGACAGGGATGGAGAATGAGCACAGCCACTAACCCCAAGAACAGGCGGAGGGTAAAGGACTGGGGGTTTCTGAGGTGTAGGGGAGAGGAAAAAAGGAGGCTCACCTTCTTGGAAATAAAGGCCACCAGGGACCCTAGTTGGGGACAGGAGGGGTGGTGGTAAGTTCTTTGTTTCGTTGGTGGGTTTAGAGGCGTAAGAGTCAGAACTTTTTAAAATATAAATGACAGAAACTTATCTTAAAATGTCTCAAGCCAAAAAAACAGCGGGGAGAGGGTGTTGTCGGTCCATGTGATAAAAAACACACAGGTGTCTACACGTCAGGATGGTTAGACTCATTGTCCCCGTGTCTGGCCCCTGCCCTCACCTACACTGGTTTGGTTTCCAGGTCGCCTTTGGTGGCAAGTTTCAAGCTTACACCCTATCACTTCACAAACCTAGTTCATAGAGAGCTTCTCTTTCC
>PVJD01014695.1:0-27991 GCA_004026545.1 Mormoops blainvillei
TGTCAGCATGATCACAACAACACTCCTACTCATGCATCCATCTCATGCAGTTTTTTGGTGGGACATCAAATAGCTCAGGTGACTCAGCCCCCCTATGGCCCATATTTAGCTCCCTGTGACTTCTGGCTTTTCCCAAAACTAAAATCACCTTTGAAAGGGAAGAGATTTTGGACTGCCGATGAGATTCAGGAGAATATGACGGGGCAGCTCATGGTAACTGGGAGAACTGTTTGAGGTCCCAAGGTGCCTACTTTGAAGGGGCCTGAGGTATCATTGTCCTCTGTACAATGTTTCTTGTATCTTGTATCTTCTTCAGTAAATGTCTCTATTTTTCATAAGACATGGCTAGATACCTTCTGGATATACCTCATATGCTGGAGGGTAAACATTTTACATATATTAACTTATTTAATTTTATATCAGCACTATAAGGCAAGCACTGTCATTACTATCCTTTTTTACAGAGGGAGACACTGAGGAACAGAATGGTAAACAACCTGTTTCAGATAACACACTGGGTCATCAGTAGGGCTGGGATGCAAACCCAGGCAGTCTGGTCCCAGGGTCCGTGCTCTGATCCATTACATTATGCTACCTTGTCCCCTTCACTCAGAATTTTCTCTGTTCTGTGAGATTCTGTGTTTAATTTCACCAAGCAAAGGTATCATTTACTGTGTTGTTTTGAACTATCAACCCCTGCATTTTCTCAAAGACTCCTTGTTAAAAGAGTCTATGTAAACACAGTGAAGTTTATATTTGTAGCATACTTTACTATTAACCATACTGAGATTCAAAGACATTAAAAAGGACTCACCCAAAGTCACACACCTAGCAGGTGGCAGTTAGAGCTCCTTGAAGATATGAATCTCCCCCAGCCCATTTGTGAACTGCCCAGGTATCCTCCACTCTATCAGGCAGGGAACATTCCTACTGTACAAGTCAGCTTTTCTCTGAACCACCATGTCCTCCTTAATGGATGATCATTTTATTTTACAAATGAACATTTAGTAAACTTTTTTTCCTTTTTCCAATATACCAAAAAAGCTAGATGTGTTTTCAAATAAAAATACACTGTGCTATTTTCTAAGGATAATACTCTCAAACAAATGAAATTCACATATTTCGACATCCTCTTAAAGATTATAAGTTTAAATTTCTCCTTTTGAAAAGCTTTATATGAGTAACTATCAGAGGCAAAATAGTGGAACTTGCACTGTGGAAGGTAGCTAACTCTAGGGGTGAGGAAGTTAACAAACAGTGATACTGTGAAAGGGTTCGGCAGCAGCAGAGAAAGCAATAGTGGAGCCAGATAAATCCTATGTTATGCAATTCTTTCCTATATTCCTGCAGAACCGAGAACTGGCTCTAGGTGGATATGGCCAGTAACTTTCTTGGCATAGGAACTGGTTTGGTGATGTTACCACGGATATAGGTATGTTGTATTTTCAGAATTATGCCAGTTTGGATGCAAATCACGTTCTTTGATCAATATTGAGTATCTTTCTGTGGCAGGGCAAAGCTTTATGAACGTGAAACCAAACAACTGTGAGCAGCACTTCTGGTGGTCTGTTTCCAGATGTACTCTCGTAATACATCGACTTTCCTCAGCTGCTGTCTGGCAAGACTCTAGTGACTAGTGCAAAGTTGTTTGATGTGTTTGTCAAGAATCTTTTCTTTTGTGGGAGCTCACTGATGTTTTTCAAAGAGATCATTATCATCCCTGAAGGTAAAACAGGTTAACAATTTTATTTTAGAAATATACTGTGTGTGAACCACTTGCCACTTTCCTGAGTGAATAACTAGATGATCACTTCCTATGCAAATCACCTAGGGATATGTTTGCATGCTGACATGTGGGTTAGGTGTGATGGACAGGAAAATTATTTGTGATGTATTGTTAAAATAATATGTTAGCTGATGTAATTATCTATGTCTTTATCATAAATATTATTTCCCAAAAGTATTAAACAAGACCTAATCTTGCTTACAAGGCTTATGAATTTCACATGCATTTGGGAAATTCAAAGATAACATTTCCTATTATATTTGTAATGATCATTTATGGCTACCAACTGTTGAGTATTTATGATATGCAAACACAATGCTAAGTTCATTCTTCACAACAACCCTGTAAGGTTGATACTACTATCTCCATTTTGCACAAGACAAAACAAGGCTCAGAATGGTTGAGCAAGTAGCCCAAAGTCACAGAAAGTGTTGTTGTATAGACATAAACTCAGGTCTAACTTCAAAGTCCATGACATTGCTTACTGTGCTACAGAGATTCTGTCCCCAGAAACAGGCTATAGAAACAGGCTATCACTGTCTTATTATCTTTTGCAATAAAAATATAAACATGCTCCTGTTGAACTTACTAACAGAGTTTTGTCCTCATAAATACTAGTACAATTTCAAAAAATCCAAAGAGATTTAATAGGAAAACTGAATATAGATTAGATGTGTCTTGTCTGCTGTCTCCCATTAAAACATCCACGAAGATAATAGAAAGAGACAAGAACTGACAATTGCAAAAGAAAAAAAAATGATATATCAAATTTTCCAGGCAATTTCCCTTCAGTGCGTTGTCAGTGAAAATAGATTGAAAAGCAAATTATTGGACTCTACCACAGCCATCTGAGCCAGAAGCAAAAGATGTTTACCTGCCCACCCCCTGCAAAAGACAGAGGGAAAATCCCTGACTAATTCCCCCTGTGTAAACCTAACCCCAGAATATGGGGTCTGGACTCTGTAGGAAAAAAAGCAAACAATTATGTTCAGAAGTAATGAGAGTCCTGTCCTCTTCTTAAATCATCTCTATCCGCTCTTTTCTCTTTTCACTTTCCATTCCATTTGTAGGGAGTGAGAGGAGTATTAAGATAGTTTCCAAGGATGCTTTGTATTTGGGGTGAGGGGAGGCACACAAAAATTAAAACACTGGAGCACTGGGAGTGCTGAGGTCAGTGTGCTCCTTCATGTAGACACTCTTCAGAGAACTTCAGCTGGTGTCCTAGCACATCCAGAGCATAAGGTTCACTTTAGTTACTATGTTCCCAGTGAGGAATGCCAGTCAGGCATTACAAACAGAATAAAAGTAAAATGTTATGTTCTGACCTTCAGGTTCAGATTTGAAAGAGAACATTGCTTGAACCCAAGCAAACAAGGAAGGAGATTAAGGAAAACAGAATTTTTTGAAAAAATGCCATTCTGGATAACTCATCCCTGAGTCAGTCAGCATGTCCAGGAAATAAACAATGGAGCCTACTAAAACATAGAGAAAGAAACATTTGGAAGGAAAGGAGAGATTGCCCTAAAGATTAAAGGAAGTCTTAGCTCTGAAAATTCTTTTCTTCAAAATTATATAAGAATTTTCCAAGACCTAGTATCCTCACAGACATCTCAGAGCCTCTGTAAAACAGGAAGAGCATCCCTACACACGAAAGGCAGAGATACAAAGGATATTGGCTAAAATTAGAAAAGAATGCAATAGGAAAGGAAAATCCATTTTGAGTCCAGTAAAGAACAGAATAGACACTGCAGGGAATTAAGAAAATTATGTGGAAAAATAAATTTGAAAATCCCATGCAGAATATACAAAGCAAACATAAAGGGATAAAACAACAAGACACAAACAAAACAAATATAGAGAAGAGAAACTATGTTCACTCTAACACTTAAAGGTATCTGTGAAGAAGAAGTAAGAACACTCTTAATAAAGAAAATTGAATGAGGATGCTCTGGAAAAAATGTATTATTTTAAGACACTATCAAATATGTTGCAGAAAGGAAGAAAAATATAGCTTTGCAGAGCTCGAAAGAATTTATCATGTTCTAGGCTCAATTATGCTTTGTGTGAAAAGCTAGAATAAGACTTCCTGAGATATGTTTCTTTCATTAAAAGGCCCCTACACAAATATGCTCATGTAAATAGGGAGAGTTTATGAAACAATACATAGGTATAAGGCAGAACCACCAAGCAGATGAAGGTCACGGACACAGCTGGGTCGCAGGAATAACTGTAACCTTGAATGCAGTCAAAACTCTTACTCTACCCTCATCTCTATATCTCTTAGTGTCCTGGGCTCCATTCTTGTCACAGAGATCAGAATAACTTTTTTCAGAGAAAACTTGACTGTCAATAGTCATGAGAAAGACTGAGTTCAAGGCCAAGATCAAAAGCAATGGGGATGGGCTTGGTGTTAGTCAGGGGCCCAACCTGGCACCATAACTGTCATTAGAAATAAGTGCATGTAGTGGCTTCTGAGGAAGCATGAGTGGCAGGTCATTGAGTCAGTTCCCAGAAGAGGAATTACAATCTCAGAAAAGGTGGTTGGAGGAAAACTTCCAGATCAAACAGTGGGTGTTCTCTCAAGACCATACATACCACTACCAGCTTATAACAATGATTCTAGATGTGAAAGAACAACATAGGTCAGAATTAGAAAAGCTCAGATAGAATTTGGTGGGTGGGGTGGAAATTTAAAGAAAATAAAATTTTCTTTCAGAAATAAAGACTAAATAAAAAGGATTATAAGAATGAATGTACATAGTAATGGGTGCCTTAAAAGTAATAGAAAGTAAAAGTTGGAAAAAAATAAAATCAAAAGACATGAAGAAAGGATACAAGAGAAATGGACAAATATTGAGGATAGATCCAGAAAATTGCATATAAATAATAGAAGTCCTTGAAAAAATCAGAAGGAAACAAACAAAAATGGGAACAAAATAAATACCAAAAAAATCTTGTAATTTAAGAACATATCCCATGAATAAAGTATATAAGATTTTAAACTATATTTTGAAAGTGAATACTGTATGTTACTTGACAATACCAACCCAAAATAATGAACCTCAAGACATATTTTAGTAAAATTGCAGGTCATTAAAAATAAAGAAATAATTCACTGAGAATCTAGACAAAGAGAGCAAGTGATATATAAGCAAAAGAAAAATAAATTTTTTTGTCAAAAGCAACACTTTGCACTGACTGGTGTGGCTCAGTGAGATGGGCATTGTACTACAAACCAAAAGGTTACTGGTTCAACTCCCGGTCAGGGCACATGCCTGGGTTGTGACCAGGTCCCTGGTTGGGAGTGTGTAAAAGGTAACCACCATTGATGTTTCTCTGAAACATCAATGTTTCTTTCCCTCTCTATCTTCCTCCCTTCCCCTCTTTCTAACAATAAATAAATAAAATCTTTTTTAAAAAACACACAGCATTTATGCCAGAACAATATGGAGGAATGTATTTCAGATACTGTTTAAACATATTTAAGACAAGAAAAAAATATGAAACAAAGGTTTTATATCCAGGTGAAATGGACTTTTAATTTAAAAATATAGATAAATTATCAACATTTAAAAACTCAGAAAATATATTTCTCATGGGTACTTCCCAAGCAATCTACTGGAAAAAAGGGTTCATAAACCTAAATAAATACCTACAGAGGTATTAAAACAAGAACTGGTGGATAAGATTAAACATAACTCTTTATAGAATTGTGGCAAAAAATGAAAGTAACAGGGGAAAGAATATTTGGATGTCATGCCCACATGATTAGAAAATGTAGATATAGAGAAACCACCCAAAATGGAAGGTGATATAGGGAAAACATATTCAAAATAATTTAACTATATTTATTATTATATTGGTATGGTAATATTATCATTGTTACCCTGAAACTACTATTCATGGGATATTCAAATTCAATTGTTACCTGTATCCTTGAGAACTAGGGGTTTGGACATGGGAAGAAAGGAGATACAGCTATAAAACAGAAGAGGTTAAGTAAACAACCTTATATCCCTGAATTATTTAAACTCATACAGTGCTTTATATTAGTGTACATGATTTGTGCATGTGTGCAGGTATGATATATTCTTAGCTTTGTTCACTAAAGAGATCTAGGAAAAAATGACCAACCCACCAGCAATAAACAAATCTTGCATGCATGTGTTTTTTGTGTTTGGGGACTTTTGGGTTTGTTTTTTTTTCTTTTAGAAATAGCTATTCCAACTATGGAGCAAAGCAGGTACAAATGAGCCTAGAATAACATATTAAAGAGTTTATCAGAAGTCTGGTCAGAGAGAAGAAAAAAGTACATTTTTCTCTTGTTACCTGATGTTATGTTTCTTCTGTATTTTCCCCTAGAATGGAAGGTGTCCAGCCTCCAACAAGATTCCGGCTAGATCCACTCTCCTTTTCTCTGCCACTTTACCATCACAGCCTTACTCATTTTGATACTTGATAATTTCCTGACAAGTGATAAATCATTGGATGTCTAAATTTGTTTTGATTTATGTAAGAGTATCTCTAACATGAGTTTCTTTACAAGCTGCCAATACAAAGATCGGGCCGTTGTTCAGGCGTCGAGCTCTACTGCCACGGTCTGAAGGTTTGTGTCCCCTTAAATCTGTATGTTGAAACCCTCATCTCCAGTGTGATGGTGTGAGGAGGTGAAGTCCTTGGGAGGTGAGTAAGTCATAAGGGTGAAGTTGTCCTGACAGGGATTAGTGCCCAGTGAGAAGGCCCCACAGAGCTCCCGAGCCCCTTCCACCATGTGAGGACACAATGAGAAGTGGCCATCTGCAACCTAGTAGAGGGCTTTCACAAAAGGACCCTGCCACACTGGTACCCTACTCTTGGACTGCCAGCCTCCAGAACTGTGAGAAATAAATATTTGTTGTTGAAAAGTCATCCAGACAACGGTATTTTGTTGTAGCAGGCCAGAGGGACTAAAATAATCACTAATTTATAATAGCTTCTGTTCATCCCTCAAGGTGATTCCTGATTCTCCTCCACCTTAACCATATCTGAAAAACGCTGCTGACACTTCCCTTACCTTTAAGAAGAATTTACTAGCTTTCCAGCTTCTACTTCAGGATGCAGAAATCTGGAAAGAGGACCACTCCCACCTGTATCAAAAAATTACCAATCTGAAAAATCACAACTTTTCTTGAATTTACCAAATAACTGAAGTCACATGGCAACCAAATAACCTAAAATCTAAAAAAGTAAGACAATTGACTCCAAAGACAGATAGAAAACCAGCAATGTTTAATATGGCACAGGATGAGAGGAAGAAAGGACCAATGCAAAGGACAGTAAGAAGAGTTCAGCTGTATTTTCTAATTAACCACTTAAAGCAAGTATAACCAGGATGGAATAATGTAACCTTGGGAGCTGCAGAAGTGGGAAACTCCAGACTTTTCTCACAGACCTAACTGGATGTTCACAGAAGAGATTGGTGGCAGAGAGAGAGATCTAAGAAATCTTCCCTCGCGTGCATACCTGGGAGAGGGACTGGACGATGCTGCAGAAAAGGCACAGAAGCCAGTTTGGGTCTTTCTCCCCTGTCTCACCTGTGGGAACAAAAGTCTTGGCTGGGCCACAAAGTGCCCAAATATATAGTCAAATATCATTACAGAATGGTGTTTTGGGATAATATTGAAACAATATTTAACATTTAAATCAATAGGCTAAGTAAAGCAGACTGTTCTCCCTAATGTGGGCGGGCCTCATCCAATCAACCAAAAGCCACTTTAAGTAGAAGAAGAGGCCGAGCCTACCCCAAGGGAAAGAGAATTCTCCTGCCTGATGGCCTTCAAAGTGGGATATCAGCTCTCCCAGGCTCTACAGGAGCCTGCCAGCCTTCAAACTCCGGAGAGGACGTCAGCTCGGCAGCTTCGGACTAGCCAACCTCCGTAATCATGTGACTCAGTTTCTTATAATGAATAGATAAATGAATAAATAAATCTTATTAGTTCAATTGATAGATACAGAGATAGATAGATAGATAACCTATTGTTTCAATGTCTCTGGAGTACCCGAACTGATACACAGGAATTTGATCAACCCAGCTCTTAAATAAAAGTTTAAAGGGAACTTCTTCCAGTTATTATTTTATATTCACACCAGAACAAACACTGATCTTCCTTTTAATGTCTTAGTTATAAACCTTTTGAAATAATATAATAAATGTAAAAAAGGCTACTTAATAAATAAATATCTACTTTCATTCTAAGTGACTTAGAATTAATTAATGTAACACCCATGAGGAGCACTTATTTTCCATGGGAAATTCTCAAAAATGTCACCATTACTGAGGAATTATGCAACACTGTAGTGACATTGATAATGATGATGATGATGGTAATGATAATGACAATAATGAAGACTTGGGCGGCTAAAAATTTAAGTCTCCACATTTTTTTCTTGACTTTTGCTATCTGAAAATGCACTGATAGGCTAAAGAATGAACAGAACAAATCAATCTAAGTAACAATGACCCCATTATTACTTTTATACCAAATACCCTTGCTTGGAAAATGACATTCTATAAAATGCTAATGAATACATTTGACTTGAGCTCTCACTTAAGTATCTCAGTCGTGTTCACAATATCCATAGAAGCTTAGTGCTATTCTAACCCTTAGAAAAGAGAGAATGGTCAACACAATAATGCCTAGTAGTTCCACCAACTAGCCTTTTCCACATTCTTATGAAAGAATAAAGATTGTGATGTTAGATTTTATTAAACTGAATTCAGTTACCAAACTTTTATTTAACAATAGCAAAAAAACAAAGAAATTATTACAACGTAAAAGAAAAATGTGATATAGTTTATGTGAATACCACTCACTAAATTTTGAGGAAAAAAATTAGCAAAAAATGTAGCATTCCTCTTCTATGCACTTGTTTTCATTTCTCACCACTAGATTTTTTTAATAGCCGGGAAGTTATTTCTTCATCACCAAAATAATGAAATAATGTGTAATAATTTGGCCTTACTTATCAAAATGTGGCAGTGGTGCCAGTGAGAGAAAGCATCTTACAAATTTTCTTAATCTTCCTCCATTTTTCAAGACTGGTCTTAGCACAAAGTCACTTGGTCAATTTCATCTTAAAGTAAGACCTTAAAGCAAATCATATATATCTAAGACAGGTGCCAAGCAGGATGGTGTAAATGAACACAGAGTCCTGTGTTCATTCAGGAAAAATATCACCTGAGGTTAGTCAGAAAGAGAGTATTTTAGGTGGTATCCCAATGAAGAATGGAATAGTCATCAGTCAATTGGTTACTTCATCAGCACAATGCCAAGCAATTGCTCTTCATTTATTTATTATTATTAGTATTTACTTATTTATTTTTACTAAAAACTGGACCCACAGCTAGGATTCAAACCTTTCTGGGCATGTATGAAAGACTAATACTTGAGTAAAGCTGTCAGAAATCTGTATCCACATGTGACTAAGACATTCCTGAAAGGGAGCAGACTCACCTTAAGAGTAGTGTCAGTCAACTTGGCCCAATGACAAAGCCTCAGCAATGATGGGAGACAGAAATATAAGTGTGGCCAAGAGTCTGCCATTTAGAATACAGGATCTATGAAAAAGAAATTTTTGTTCCTTGCAGTGTCTTCAGCACCAAGAACACTGCCTGGCACAACAGTAAATGCTCAATATATATTATTATTGAATGAACAAATGCACTAATGAATGAATGAATGAGTGAATGAATGAATGAATGAATGTGTCCTCAATCCAACTCTTCAGAGAATCATATTTCAATAAAGGTACTTCAGCTGTGGGAATCTGTAAGTGGAGGGACAGAGGTGAAACATAGAATTATTTTCATTTAAAAAAAAAAGCCCATAAGATGATTGGGCAAAAGGCAGGGGTGCACTTGTGTCCTTCTGTAGTAGACACAGCAGTACATCACCCAGATTTCCTCCTTTAGGATAGAGGTGCTCCTCCCCCAATTGCAAGAATGTTTGCTGATGACTGACAGATGAATTCTTCCTTGGGAATTGCCCTCAATCAAAGGAAGCTGTTTTACCCAAGGTTACATTCCCTGCTGGGGCAGCCCACATCCAATGACTGGTCAAGACCAGAGTACATAGCCTGATCCCTTGCCTCAATCCAGGACATATCTTAATGGCCGTTCCAGCTTCCAGTATTCCTACAGGATCTTTGTATCAATTCCATTGCAATTCAACTCCTGCCTCTCTCAGCCTTATTTCCTTTATTCTATTACAAGTGTAGCTGCGGCCCCGGTTGGTGTGGCTCAGTGGATTACAAGTGTAGCTGCTAAGAGTGCCCCTTAACTAGCCTTTGCAGCCAAATCTCCATATCACAATCTGGTTCCAAAGATCTCAATAGGGTAAAAAATAAAGAGGCATTGATCCCAGTTTATAGAACATAGATAGGGTTTTGCTAGAATAATATAGTTATTGCAAGTAATAACTCTGATGCAGATCTGATGAATCTTCATTAAAAAATTTGTGTCAACCTAGAGAGAAACTTCATGCGATATGCCATAAGGATTAGTGTTTGTCATAATTCATTCAAACATTCCCCTTTAAAATCCAAAGTAGAGTTTTTTCTAATTATAAAACTAGTGCCTGTTCATTTTATAAAATTTACACAATAAAGTATAAACAAGAATGTAAAAATCACTTGCAATTCTACCACCAATATATAATCATTATTAAACTTGTGCATAGAACTTCCAGATATTTCTGTACATATACGCAAACTCATCATGCATATGGTACTCATCCTTTTACCAAAAAAAAAAAACCTCTACTGTTCAGACTCTTTTAATGCCCCCCATTTTTTTCCATTTAACCATATAAAAATGTAATTTTTTTTGCTGGTTGGTTTATATTCTGCTTTGAAGCTCAAATAGAATTTAACTCAATCATCTACTGATACACTTAGATTTCCCTAATTTTTCAGTATTCTAAATTATGTTGGAATAAATATGCCATTCTGTCTGACAAGACTAATTCCTTTGGATTACTTCCTGGAAGAGAAATTATACTTCGAAAAGAGTATACATTCTTTGAAGTTTTGCTACGTATTGTCAAATTTCTTTCCAGGACATCTCTATCAATCTATGCCCCTACTAAGTGTTTGTGAAAAATGGCTCTTTCCCCTGCATCTTTCTCATTTTTTTCTTCTTTTCTAATTTAATATATAAAATGTCACCTCATTAACATTTCAATTGACATTTCTGTTAGGCACATGAAGCGTGTTCATCGTATCAGCAAATACCACAATAAAACATGCTTTTGGTGGCAAAATCAAAATTCAAAAAGACTAGATCATGCCAAAACATTAGGCTGAACAAATAAAATCAACTTTAATAGAGCTAAGAATAAAGCTTTAAGAGAATACTTTCAGTTCACCACAGAAGAACAAGATGGAGGAGGCGTTCTTAACAAAGGCAGCACCAACGAGACCTCAGATTTAATTGAGTAAATGTTTAGGTGGAGCCCGTGATGAGTTGAGGCTACCGGAAACTTCAAGGGAGGCTTAGTTTCCATCAGTAGGAGCACAAGGTTCAGGACAAGGGAGGTCCCTCAGTGTTCTGAAGTGGCTGCCCTGGATCTGAAGAATTCCATTCCATCCAACATTTTCAAAGACCCAGTGACTAACTTTAATGCCTCCAGAAACCAGGAAAATAATGTGTCTGTAATACAGATCATATGAAGAATAGTTGAAATGATCCAGTAATATTTAACCAAATAAGTAAAATTTAAGATGGCTTAGGGCAGGATAAGAATGGAGTGGTGAGCACAGGGATGTAACCTAGCTGTCTTTAAAATTCAAAGAGCTGTCATTCAGAAGAGGGATATGATTGGTTCTATATTACACCAGAAGGCAGAACTGGAGGGAGTAAATAAAGGTACACACGGGTAGCTTTTATTTCAATACTAGTAGGAAATGTCTAATGATTAGAGCTGCTCAATTGTGGAATAAAATTGACAGGCCAATTTTTCTTTCTATTAAACCACCACTGAGCTCTCTTTTAATACTCAATCATTCAGGTACCCGCTAAGTCTCTACTGTTTTCTCTCTCAGCACTGCACTCGCCCCTGGTGCGAGCAGGGTAGAGTAGGTATGGGGAAGGAGATACAGTCAGCTCTTTGCCTGTATCCTCTAGTCTTGGCACTTTTACTACAAGTAACTATTTGTCCCAGGCCCTGAGAAGAGCCATTTCTGTTCAGTATTCTGCCTCTTTATTTTTTTCTTTTAGAGCATCTTGTTTTTTATTTTTTTCTTTATTTTTATTGTTGATGTAAAACTGAACGCAGGTCCAGCTGCCTGCCACTTCAAAAGCTAATACTAGAGAGACAGGTGCCAGTAAACGGAAAGTGGTTTATTCAGATGCCAGTCATCTGGAAGGTGGGGGACTCATGTCTCAAAGCCCATCTTAGCATCTCTGTGGAGGCAGGGGGTTTTATAAGGAGGGGAATGAGAACGAAGAGATCAAGGAGAGGGGGTAGAAAAGTTCTCCATGTGCAGACGAGCCCAGTCCATTCCGATAAGGGAAGTGATGGTCTCGTGTTGTCCTGGTTTAATCATCCTGCCTTCACGTCATCCTGGCTTTATGTTTGGACGTCAGCAGATCTCCCTGAGCAGAGATGCCTGAAGGTCGTGGTCTGTATCTTTTGAAGCTAGTCCTTAGGATTCTTATACAAACATAGTGTTCATCTACAAGCCGCATATTAGTCAGTGTGAGCATTTACCAAAAGAATGGTGGGGCAGGTTACAATTCCCATTGTTACATTGACGCTATTACAGATGTCCCCATTTCCACACCCCACCTTCGTTTGCCCGCACCCAGCCCCTGCTCGTCCTTCCCTTAGGCCATCTCCACATTGTTGCCTGTGCCCATGGGTCATGCATATATGTTCTTTGGCTAGATCCTTTACCTTCTTTCATCCAGTCCCTCCTTCCCCTCTCCCCTCATCTGTTCCATCTATCCATGCCTCTGGTATTATTTGCTTGTCAGTTTATTTCATTCATTAGATTCCACATATAAGTGAGATCATATAATATTTGTCTTTCTCTGAGTGGCTTATTCACTTAGCATAATAATCTCCAGGTCCATCCATGGTGTTGCAAAAAGTAAGATTTCCTTCTTTTTTACAGCCTCATAGTATTCCATTATATAAATGTACCCTAAAAGTATCTTGTTTCTAAAACCCTTTTCTGAATTCTACATAGTTTCCAGCATTAACCTAGTGTCTGCTTATGGTACCCTACACCAAAATCTCTAAAAAACAGAAAATTTTCAGATAATGCCATTTGACTCTCTACTTTACCTGATTGCTTCCTCCAACACCACACCTTTATAAAATGTTCACTAATCAGACACATCTGATCTTCTCCAAGCCACACTGAGCAAAGAAGTTCTCTGCAAGTTGTGCTCTCATTCACATTCCTTCCAGAACCCTGGTTTCTATCCCAGTCTAGCGATCACAGATGTGATTCTAACATTTTTCTGTGTGTAAGAAGAAAACAATTATCTTGGTTGGTCCTCAGGACCTTTGTGCCTTTTGAATGTACATAAAACAAATAATGCTTTCTGGACAAAATTATAGGGATTATAATCACAGGGATTTGACATCCAGTGAAAAGAGATAACAAAAATTTTGTCATCACTGGACCTCTTTTTTTTCCTTTAAGATGTTACTATTATTTCATTCTACCACTTAAAAGTAGCTTCAAAAACAGCCTCCGCAATTAGTCAGGGGTCTTCAAATATGTTTTCGGTCCTTGGCATACTAATCAGTGCTCCCTTCCCACGTTCCTTCAGGGCGTTAGATCACACCCCTCACCACGAGCCAGCAGATGCCAAGTCCATACACGCAGGGAGAGAGTGCACTTGGGTTACAGCTAAATGGCAAATGAATAAGAAGCTGGTCACCCCACATATTTGATGTAAAGGATGACCATTCCACCCATTTGATTTATATAAAGAGCCAAACCAAATAATTAATTTAATGTTGTATATTTATTACACAGAGTACCTTTCTGAAAACAGATTCACATGAAAAGTGAAATCTGCAAAATGACTCAGAATTCTTGAGTCATCATATCCAACTGAAGGAGGGAAGAAGACAGAAAGAGAAGTCCTAGTTTACAAACAGATGAGGTTCCAAAAGCAGTTTAGAAATCGTGTGTGTGTGTGTGTGTGTGTGTGTTTATACATGTGTGTATATACATATATATACACACATACATATGTATATAAGGTTGTATTCCCATAGAAACAACCTTATATAATATACATTGCTTTCTAGACAAATCTACAATATGTTTTTTTAACCCCTCAAAGAGGCGGGGTTTTTTGCACCTGGGTATGGTATTGATACTAGTACATCATAAAACTAAAAATAATAATAAACATGTTTTAAACACTTAATATATACCAGTTATCATCTCATTTAATCTACACAATATTATGATTTAGCTATTTTTTATCAGCGTCATCTCTAACAGCTAGATGGGAAAACTGAAGCTCAAGCCTACTAATTGTCACTGAGAGGCCTCAAGACAGAAAGTCATCGCCTTAATCACTGTGCAGTACTCCCGCCCACCTACGGCTGTGCCGCACGTTCCCCTGTAACAGAGAGTGAAGCTAGGTCTCTGACTCCATCTTATTCCAGCCTGCATTGTTGCATGGCCTTCAGGGTGATAGCTCCTGCTTTAGACATGCTAATCATTAGGGGAATTCTGCCTGGGGCGTGACTTTTTACAAATACAGCCCCTCCCATTCCCTTGGCATAAAAGAAAACTGAACTCCATTCTTTCTTAAAGTAGGGATGATGAACTACTGCAGCTCCTAACTTCTCGGTTGGTGCTTTCTGGATCAGTACACTTTTCCTTACTCCAAACGCTGACGTTTTGAGCTTTGGTCTTTTGAAGCAGCGGACACATGGACTTTGGACCAGCATCACTGAGACAAGGTATCAGAGCCCCAAAGGGAGATACCAGAAGCCTCTGTAGCCCCAAAACAGAACACGGATCCCACCTGTGTCCCGCGAGCTTCTTATGGAGCAGTGAGGATGGGCGCTTTCCTATTACGAGCCAATTAATTGTGAGGGAAGTACTAATAAACTGTGGGGGAAAGTGAGAGGGAAAAGTTTAGAGCAGTCATCTCAGACTGCTAGGAGGGAACCCCAGGCGATGAGGTTGCCAGAAGATAAGGCCCTAACTATAACCAAGAGTTGTTCCAGGTGCCCATTCAAAAGAAAACTTACAAGCCAGGCGCCTGTGTGTTAAATACCTTTTGAGTCCACAGAATGGTTTCTGTTACACTCCACCTTGTTACACCCCACGCTGTAGCTAATAAAGTAGCGGAGACCTGGATGATAGGCCCCGTTCTGGCACTAGCTAATTTGGCCTTGGTCAAATCTCTTCCTTGAAACTCCATTTGCTTTATGTTTAATCGAAGAAGTAGGACAAGAATATGATTTCTAGGCTTATGGTAAAAGCTTTTCATTCTAGTCTTTTTGAATAGCACTGCTCAGGCCCAAAAACAGAAATAACAAGCACAGGATGAACTAGGAAAATTGAAGGGAGAAAATTAAAAAGGTCCTTCTTCTCCCAATAATGCTGGCACTGACCCTTCAGTAATTTAGAGGTAATTTTAAGGCTTGTTACGCTGTCGCAGTTGTCTTTCTTTGCTTCACCTACTACAGAAGACTCCTATTCAAATCGAGGCAGTCTTGTCTTTAGAAAAGCCCTAAATTCATGTAGCTGCAGGTGAAACATTCAGAGGAAGAGCTTAGAGCAAATAATGGTTAATTTTTTATATCAATTGGCATTTCTGTCTAAGCACCATTAATGGAGATCTCCCCTGCTGCTGACGTTCCTGTCAGCTGGGCTCTGGAAGCCCCTTTGTGTGAATGCAAAGGCTTTGAAGGAGACTGATCTGTGAAGTGCAATTTATACAGAGGAAACACAGCCAGGTTCATTAATATGAATGAGCAAAGTCAGAGGTGTGTAAATAATTCGAATGAGACACTTCTTAAACTTTGGAAAGCAGAAGGCTGCAAAAAAGGATGCTTTGGCTGCCTGATAAGTAACCAATCCTTAATTAAACGAGCAGGGCGAAGGAGGGAGCAATTGAAAAATGGAAAAATACAGAGCACAGAGAATTCAAATTTTCACTTATGTAATCTACTAAAGTTCCACATGAATGGAAAATCAGACAGACTTAATGACATTTGGCTTAATTTGTTAATGCTTTATCACAGGGCTCTGTATGGGTAAGAATCAGCAGACAATAAATGGTTGAAATGTCCCTTTTTCTCCCTATTGAGTTAAAAAAAATGCTATTTTCAAAATACTATTTCTTCTTATCAAAGTCTGTATTTTACAAAACAAGTTTTCTGAATAATAATCCTTAACCCTGGGACTTAGGTGGTTCTTATGTACTCATATACTCAACAAACGTTTGCTGAGTGTCTCCCATGAGATAGGCATTGGGTATATAAAGCTTCCATAAAACGAAGACATACTTTGCACTCATCATATACATTACATTACTTAATTGTCATGACAACACTGCAAGTGAGGTACACTAGCTTCTCTTTGTAGATGAGATAAGTGAGGCTCAGACAGGTTTATTAACTTCCTAAGTTCTCATGCTTATGTTTAACAGAGCCAGGTGTTAAAAGAGAAATTGAAGCATATTAAAAATTTAAGACTTTATTTGAGCAAGAATTGATTCAACCTGGGCAGCAGCAAACCAGAAGTGATTAGCAGCACTCCACTGAGAAAGCCTTTTCTGAAGAAGGGGCAGGATGCAGCTAAGTTAGAAAAGGAGACTTTCATTTAGGGTTAGTAAGTGATCCTGGATTAAAAATAAGTTCATAGAGTATGCTCATTTACTCATTTTACACCATTTATTGAGAACATGTTATATGCTTCACAGATTTCATCATGAATAACAAAAAATTATAAATGATTTAAGTGCCCATTATAGGAGCACGATGAAATAAATATTATACAGCCATTGAAATAAATGGTAATTAACACTTCACAAGTTTTTGTAAGAGTAAAATTAAATCGTGTATGTGAAAGCACTTCCACAAACAGAAATGAACTCCAAAAATGGGGGTACCTAAGAGCACACCAGGGAAATTATTGATTGGCTACAACTTAAAACCTGGTTGACTATTAGTGATGAGTTGTCCTTAGGTTTCAATTTCTTAACCTCGAGCCATTTACAAGCTTAGACTTTGGTTTTCTTATGTAGGCTGCCATGACATTAGAGCCACCTCAGTCTCATGGCCTCCTTATTTAATTGAACACAGGCTTAAAGCCCAAGTTTGGCTCCGAAGTTCACAATATTTCCATAATACCAACATGCTTCCCAAATGACTGTGTAGGTAGTTCTGGAACAGCACTGCTGGGACTCAGATCCTGCTGAAGGAGGCTGCTGTCCTAGTGGATCTGGAAAGTGTGGAATTACAACGGGGCTCGATTGGATAGCTTTGAAACCACAAGTCTTCATCTCTTGGGGCCTCAGTTTCCTCCTCTATATAATGGGGATAATAATAAGCCTACTGTCATGTGGTGGATGTAGACTACATGAGATCACTGGAGTCGAATTCTTATTTTAGCGGTTAGTAGGAGCAAGCATTAAGTGAATGTTAGCTCTTATTCCATTCTGTGATAGATGGAGAACTTCACAGGGTTTTTTTGCTAGATTGCCTAATCCAGGCCATCATTATGTGTGCATGTTGGAGAAGGAAATATATTATTTTTATTTCCTTGTATAACTTCCCTTCTGAAATTGCTGTGTTTTCTTATGGTTTGATATCCTGGGTACAGTTTTCAGAAGCTTTAAACTCAGATAGAAAAATGCGACTCCTTCTTTTAAATTGACTTTCAAATTTTTCTATAAATGCATTATGTTCTTCTCAAGCCCCAATTTTCCCTGGTGGCCAAAACACTATTATAATTCAGCCACTTTTGGGTAAAGCGGAGACAAATTCATTGATGTCTTAGCCAAATCAGGAGCTTAGCTAATCTTCTTCTTCAGGGTTTCATCCTTCTTCCCGTCCCTTGCTGTGAGCCAGGCCCCTTGATCCCTGGAAATTCTTTTCTCTCAAAGTGATCGTCCCTGCCATGCATTTTGTAAAAGTCTACTTGATAAGCTCAAGTGCTAAGCCTTGAATGCTTTTCCTTCTTTATATGTCTGAGTCTGAAAGCCTGTCCCATGGGCAGAGTACGCAGAAGGCCCTCCCTGCTGCCCTAAGCAGGGGCAAGAAGAACATGAGTCCTGGGCTAAACTCACACCTCAGCTACTGTGTCAAAATATGATCCCACTGCATCAGCAGGAGAAATTTAAAAAGAGGCCTATTTTTAGGGTACAGGGGTTTCATGGATTTCACTATCAATAGGGAAAGGAAAGCTGGGCTTCTAGAAAATGGCCACCAGAGAACGCCAGGTCCAAGCTCTCTCTCCCCGTGCCCTGCTCTCTCACCAGGACTTGTGGTTTCTCCCTCCAGCCTCTTTCCACAGATCTGCTGCATTCTCTTCTCTCTCTTTCTGGCTCCTTTGCTTCACTATCTTGCACAGAGCCTCAGAACAACTGCCCTCCTCCTGACCGTGCGACTTCGGCTTAAACCCGGAAGCCAGGTTCAGTTGTCGTGAAGTTTCTTAGCACAAATGCATCACCAAAGAGGCTCTGACTGGTCAGCCTCACCTATGAGAGCCAGATCCCACAGGCTGCTGACCAGTTTGTGGCTTAACGACCTTGGGGTGAGTTATCCATTTCTAGTTCAGTAAATCGGTGCTGCAGCAGATGCCCTGAAACACATCGCTAATATTTTCTAATTATAGAAGCAAAGGTGTTAGAGGTATTGTATGCTAAAACTAAAAAGAAGGATGAGTGAGTCTTATTCATTTTTTTAAACCATTCTTATTTAAGATTGTGGAGGAAACTACCTTACACTGCCCCAGTAGCAGTCCTGGAAGTTTCCTAGGTCATGAGTGGCAGCACGGAACCATTTATCCACCTTATTTCCATTTTTCTGTGTTTTCTAGTGTTGGGCTATCTACTAAGAGGGGTGTAATATGTATGTAAACATGTTTAATAATTTATTATAGATCCTTTCTTGGAAACTAGAGATATGGATATTGATTTTTTTTTCCTTTGAGAGATATTTTATGAACAAAAATATGAGCTGGATGGTCTGTGAACTGTCACAGTTGTTATTGGAGGATAAGAGAAGAGAGACCATAAGGAGTTGGGAGCAGCTAAGAAGCTCTCTGGCTACTGTAAACTTTTACTTCATAGTGACTCAACTGAAAGAAAAGACTCATGAGTATTTCAGACCTTTGGAAAAGTATATTTGACAGGGGTTTCTATTATTCAGGAAGTAACCTAAATGCAAGGATAACTTATTTATGTGACATGAAAAAAAAGTTTCCAGAAAAATTATATTAGAATTTTTATGACTTCTTACTGTATTGCATTTGTGATAAAATTATGTTTTCATTTTAAATGTAAAACTGATGGGATTTGTACTTAATGAAGAACGTGCCAGAAATTTCTCTAAAAATTCAACCTTTAACAAACAAAATAGCATTGAGAAGATTTGGGAAATGTAGAAGGAAGATGAAATGCTAATAGATCCTAGTGAATCTTTATTATTTTTTAAGGTAATTGAATTAACTGAGCAAACCACAGTGGGCAAATGGATTAAGTCTCAAAACAGGATTCTTAAAATGCTGAGTGAGCATTTTCTGACATAGAGACATCTGAGAATCTTCCAGGTTGACTACACTTAGGACTGTGGTGGCCAGTTGCATCAGGACAGAAGGGGAGCGGGAGGAGAAGCAGTAGGAACAGGCAAGCATTGGCTATAATAATTCAAATCATCTTCACGCTAATTCTCATAAATTTATTAAAGTTAGTTCCTATTTGTACAATTTCTTGACTAGTAATTAAAATACCTAAGAGGAATTGCCAAAATCCGAACAGTAATTTAGTGCGCTTAGAAAGAGCATTGAAAAACTTTAAATCCTTCCTTGAAGAGAGAACAAAAAGTGCCTGCTAAGATCCGACCCCGAAGTTCATCAAGTTTACGTTTAGGAGGAGGTAGCTGTTTTAACTTACGCCCTGTGCTTTAGAAACCCATCCTTCTCTATTTCCTCACTGCATTTTCCATCTACGAAAATAATTGTAGAAATATATTTGCAGGGTGACCACGACCTGCCATCTGTATGTAAACTCTGCCTGCTGTTAACATACACTGACACAATACAGCCTTAAATAGAACAAGAACTCTCATATCTGTTAGAAAGCATGCTACTGCACAAGCATGCACCATTTGAAGTTGGGGCAATGGTTCAGATGAGTAGTGATCAAGTAAAATGAGAATCCTGACCTTGTGATACAAAATAAGATGATTTAAAAGTTATACAATCTAGCCCTGGCTGGTGTAACTCAGTGGATTGAGCAACAGCCTGAGAAGAAAGGGTTGCCTGTTCAATTCCCCAGGTCAGGGCACATGCCTGGACTGAAGGCCAGGTCCCCAGTAGGGGGCACACGAGAGGCAACCACTCATTGATGTTTCTCTCCTCTCTCGCTTCCCCTCTCTATAAAAATAAATAAATAAAATATTTTTTAAAAAATTATACAATCTACAGAATTTTAAAACCTAAGTGAGGTTTGAAGTCCTTTATGAATAGCAAATCATTAATGTGTGTGCCTACACTTACATGAAGAACCGTTTATTTGAAAGAGCATCCTTTGGCCCCAAAAGAGTTATCCATAATTGGCAGAGAAGGTTAAATGTAAATACGGAGTCCAGCAGGAGTAATGCCTGCTTGAGTGTGGTTGGCAGGGTAATAACATGGGTGTGATAATTTACAGTTTTAATTTGAACCTTTCACCTAAAGTGTCATATGGTTTGCTTGAGTGTGATATTGTTGTTACAGAATTGTAGGCTAATGATTTTGTAATAAAAGATTTTTGTCGTTAAAAATGGGGCATTATTTGTGGTAGACCCTGTATATTACATTTAGCCACCCATGGGGAATGGTGGTTCCAGATGTGGCCATGTGATTCTTTTGCGGCCAAGGGGCTTCAGACAGGTAATCTAGGAGGTAAACAGAGGAGGTATTTTGTGTTTTGTGTTGTTTGCTTTGTTTTGTTTTATTAATGGGACAGTTTTCAATAATTATTGGTTGCCAGCACCTCTTTAGCATAAAAGAAAAATTCAACCAAAAAATATTTTGTCTTTCTTTTAGAATAGGAGAGGCATTCAAAACACAAAGGACTAAATGAGGCCATAGGACTAAATAAAGGGAATGCTGAGGTTGACCATAAGTAGTACAAGCCAAACAAGTCTTCAAAACTAATGACACCCGAAGTGCATTCCCAGAGAGCAGGCTCAAGTGGAGCCCCCAGGACTAAGAATCAAGTCAAACTGTGGCCCAGGTGAGTGATTTTCTGGCTGGTCCCTGTGCCAATACCATTAGCATCACCTGGAAACTTGCTCAAAATACAAATTCCCCAGGATCCACCCTGACCTATTGACTCAGAGACCCTGAGGAAGGCGCCAAGCAAGCTGTGTTTCAACAAACCTTCTAGATAATGCTGAGGCATGCTTGTGTCTGAGAACTGCTAGCCTAGGTGAATTCCAAAGACAGAGGTAGGGAGAGGTAATACCAAATATTCTGTGTACCTTTATCTACTTTCAGTGAACTTTTGTTTGTATATTTGGGGTCAATTTAAATAACCTCATTCAAGTAAATGTAAGTTCAAGTCTTCCTCTTTGGAAAAAGTTTTTGCACTATTCTTCAAGCAAATATTTCAACCCCTTAAACTTCAAAGAGAGAAGTAATGTCTTATGTGCTAAAAATATATATTATAAAACTATGTATAATAGCTTGTATTGCTATGTAACTACTATGTTGTATATAGTTGCATATGTAACTGGTGTGCTGAACAAGCAGAACCCCAAAGCATGAAAACTCCAAGTCTATTTTTTATGATAAATACCCCCTGAAAACCTTCTTGCGTTTCTCCTTAACCCCAGATAAAAACATGAACAGACCTAATAGTTTTTTTTAGTTGCTTCTAGGCATAATGGCAGTACAGCTCAATGTAATACACTAACTTCTCATTGGCTCAGGCCCACTTCAGTCAGAAGCCCGCAGCAGGGAAGGGAGTGGAAAACTGGTCAACCTTCTCTGTTTCCATGATGCTGGCTCTTCTCCCAGCTCCCCTGGCACAGTTCCTAATTCCTTGACCCCTACGAAACCTTTACCCCAGCAACCCCACCCTGTTGGAGCAGGGTGGCAAGAAAGTGAGGAAAAACAGAAGCAAAGGTCTTGCTTCAGTAGTTTTATTATGATTTAATACTGGTGTTTTCTGGTTACAGTCGACAATCAGGGCTGACCTCCACACTGCACGATTTCCTTATGGGTGATATACCCTCCAACTAACCTTTTTCCATCCTCCACTCCCCACCTCCTGCCCCTACAGGTGGCCCCACATGTTCTTTCTGCTTTGATCTCTTCTGGAAGACCTTCCTGTTGGGAAGAGTCCTTCATAGAGCTTCCACCTAACTCCTTCTGGCCAGCAGGAGCTCACATCCTTGCCACAACCTTTGGTGTTCCACTGCCAACCACTATCCCCTTGTCACCACCATGAGCTGTTCCCGCCACAGCCTTTTTGCCTTTGTCCTTCATTGATATATGTCACCCACCAGTCTCTTGTGTACCCCAAATTCCAGGAGACACATAGCTAACCTGGATTCAGCTCCCTCAAAATCCTTCTGGCTAGATTTGAGGTGACAAGGAAGCACTCCCCCACACATGCCCCAAAGAGAAGGGGACAGCAAATGCCACAGCCCTCTGACAACTTTCTACAAACACTTTCTCATCCTCTTGCTACAATCTCAACTCTTTTATATTCTTTAGAAAGGTGATGGGTTAAGGGTATAGAACCCAGCTTTTTCACATTTTTCTTTTTTGCAAATTCTACATGGATAATGTTTAATTATTCTTTTGATTAAAATGATTAGAGCCACTTAGACCAGTGTGTGCCCCTCACTCCTTATAAACTCTGGAATAGCATTTAACTTCTTACGCCCTATTTGTAAAACGGGGGAAACGACATCTACCCAGCTCAACATTAAGACAGTAAATAAACAAGAAGCAATTGTTCAAAAGTGAAGTGCACAATCAATGCCCATGACATACATACATGAAAAAGGTAAATTCTTAAGCAAAAGAAAAAATAGCACATCAACAATAAATCTGGTCATCTCAGTGAGTACAGCTTTTCTGCACATGGACGTAAGGTGCTTTCTAGACAAATCATTGCTGTTTAGGGAAAAATAAGGGTAAAGTTGATACAAATGGAACAGTTCTGTGTCAGGTTAACTTGAATTTGTGACTCAGTATATCAACTTTTCAAACAAACTGAACAACAGAATCCAAATCACCTTTCATATGCCAAATTCAGACTGTCGTAAATCAGCTGACGAGCAATTGCGAGCTTTTGCTAGGAAAGCTGCCTGCCTCTACCAGTTTCATTCCGTAGCACCATAACTTTGTATGTGCAGCAGTGTTTATTTGGGCAAATATTTCTAGATTTATCATGTGTTTCACTGATGATCATATATAAATTACTGGGGGAAAAAAATACTTGTCCAAACATGTCTTTTGTTGTTTGTTTGTACAAAATCCCTTTCAATCTTGCTGAGGCAAAAAGGAGAGGTTCAGTACAAGGGTGCACGTACCCTGCAGCACCCAAAATCAGGAAGTTAGTCCTGGCCTCAGCAGGGACTGAAACCAGGGGACTTAACAGGACCCCATTCATTCAACAAATATTTATCGAACACGGTGACGGGCATTGAGAAACCTCAAGTGAACAAGCCAGGCAAGGCCCCTGTCGTCATTAAACTTACATTCTTGTAAGAAAGACAACACGAAGGAACAAAATTTGAGCCATTGTGACTCAGGCTATAATGGAAATAAAGAATGATAAGATATAATATAACTGGGGATTGATCTTATAAATAGATTGAATGATGAGAGAAGAGCTGAGTTGGAAAGAATGAGAAGAAAATGAGTCAGATGTGCAAGAGCTTGGCAGAAGGAAGATCCTGGTAGAGGGAGTAAAAATGCCAACGTGTGGACAAAGGTATAAGAACTTGGCTTGTTCCAAGCAAGTAAAGGCTGGAAAGAAAAGGGAGAAAGTATGAAATGAGGTTAAGGAGGGGGCAAGTCCCAGACTATGCAGGGACTTATAAACCAAAATGAGACTTTTGGGTTTAAGTTCAGATGAGAGGGAAGCCCCTAGGATATTTTCAGTAGTAGAGTGGCAAGGCTTTTAAACAGATAATGATAATTGTTGCTGCATTGCGGGAATGTACTTTAGCAGAGCAAGGGCAGAGGTAGGAAAACCCAGGAGGAAGCCTAAGTGGTAGTCTAGGTGAGAGATGATGGTAGTGTTTTAGTGAGGGTTAAAGGAAGTGATCAGGTTTGTATTACATGTTGGAGGAAGAACCAAAAGGACTTGGTAACGGATTGAAAGGGAGATTTGAGGATAACTGAAGTTCAGCGCTGAAACAGCGGCTAGGCGAGGAGCGGCGCCATTGATCTGGATCAATGACGACCAGGTGAACATACCAGGTAAGAAGTCTGGATCATGGGGGAGGGCTAGTCTGGAAAACAAGTCTGGGGACCTTTAGAATATAGATGGTTCTTAAAGAACTATGCAAAATCGCTTAGAGAAACAGCTTAGGGAAGAAAGACAAGAAGACCCAGGACTGAGCACCGAGAAAATCCAACATCAGTCGGAGAGAAGAGCTGTCATCAAAGGAGACTGAGAAAGAGTGGTCGGGGAAGTAAGAGGGAAATCCGGCGGGGGGCGGGGGGGGCGGGGTGGTAACAAGGTTGGCTGTGATAGGTGAAGGGAGATGAGGGTAGAGATGTCGTCTTGGATTAGTTACTGCAACCTTAACACAGCAATTTTTTTCTCTCCCTCCATTCCCACAGTCTCTTATTTCTGATTTTTCCTTTGTGTGTCTGCTTAATTCTTACTAATGCTTAAATAGTGCATGCCATGTGCTCTGGGTATTATTCTAAGGGTTCCTGTGCACAAACTCACACTATCCCCAAGACGAATCTGTGAGGTAGCTTCATTCTACAGATGAGAAAATGAGGCTCAGACATTGTCAGTTATTCGCCCAAGTTCACTCACCCAATTTGTCATAGTGCTGGGACTACGGGCCGACATAATCCAGTGCCAGCACCACTGTAACGCAACTAAGACTGATCATTTTGACAGCTCTAATTAGACTTCTACTGGTCAAAAGGGAAAACAATCTATCCAGGAAAGCTCCAGTTCAGAAGAGAGGTTTTATACAGAGTAGAACCTTGGCGCAAACTAAGAGCAAGAGCAAAGAACAGTCCGTCGAGCCTCCTGGGAATGGAATGCGTAAACCATAAGGAACGGAGACTATATGAGCTGAGGACCGTTGTGACTACCCCATACACCAGTTTAAGGTTCTTCTCCTGGCAGCCAGGCATCACATGCAGTTTGCATGTGGCCCTGAGGGCCACACCCAGCTCATATTTACCTTATATGTGAACACCAGTCTCTGTCTCTTCACACGTTCCACTTGGCTAGCTCATCTCCTTGAGCCAGGCCACACCTATAGTAGGTCCCTGACCAGCCTACACAAAGACCTTTCCGGAATAAGGTGCCTATCCTTCCTCCAATTAGACTTGACATTTGGGACAGGATCATATGCCATAGGACATGACCATAAATCACAGAGTTTATACAGGGTAAATTTCCCCAGGAGACTGTGTGGGTGAGCATGTTCCCTGAGATATATATATACAGGACTTCAGCTAATTACTATTTGCTTCTTTGATAGTTATGTTGCTTGATTATAGGAGTTTGCTTAACTTTTTAAATTGATTTTCTTCCTTTTGATGGTCATTTTTTCCCCCCACTAATTTAGATTGGGAAGTATCTGCTCAACTGTAGGATTCCACTTAAAGCTGAAATATGTCCATTTCTCATTTCCTTCCCGGAGACAGTTTTGTCGGCTTCCAAAACCTCTAAATATCAACCTCAAAACATTAGCTTTCTTAAAGAAATAAACCCCATTAGACTTGAGATTTGCCATGGAGATCCACACCACCGCCTTTGCAAGTGCGCGGCAGACACAGGGCTCCCTTAAGCCCTGCTCCTTTCTTATTTTAATGGAAAAACCCTTTGAAGTGGATCAAATGTGATGTGTCAGCAGAAGGATGATAAAACACCTAAACTGGAAAAACCATGAAAAACCAAGGCCTTAAGTTGACTTCTTCACACATTAAGTTTTTGTTTTAGTTTTACTTTAGGGCAAGAAGCTAATGGATATTACTGGTCAGGTCCTGTGTGCTCTCTCTCAGCTCCTCCCTTTCTGGACCTGAGCAGCAGCACCTGGGCGATCAGCTGCTCCCTCAAGGCAGGTGCCAGCGGCCCTGAGCCTGGCGGCCGGCACTGTCCTGGTACAGAGCCTTCTCCACTGGACCACACAGGAAGCAAGTAGTTGGAGGCCGTGATTCACTGCCTTTCACTGGACCCCTCTGCACATCAAACACCTCCCGATGCTATTGCTAGAAACCACCCATCTCACAGGCAAAGCGAAATTCATTGTCTAGGCAGTGTGCTTGGTTAAATACATAATGAGAATAACCACAGTGCTTGATGTCTGTGCAGTGCTTCATAGAGCATTTTTACAGGTATTATTGTCCACACAGCAGACACCATTTTATCCAGAAGTTGCTCTGTCCCATGCATCGTGTTAAGTGGTTAGGTATCCACAATGAGCTGTGAGATATGTGGATGAATATTATTATCCCATCTATTTAATGTAACACTTCAGGTTCTGAGGTTTTGTGAATTGCCCAAAATCAGAAAATTAGTACATAACAAATTATAACTAACACCTATCTCTGTTAACTCTTTGTCATTTATTCATTCATTTAAAACTTGATTTACCAAATCCCTAGTGAGCTCCTGCAATGTTCCAAACACATGCTAGGTGCCAAGGAGACAGAGGTTTTATTTAAGAACTACCTGGTTCATTTGTTTTCTTAAGAAATGCTTGGTGAGTATTTAATAACTATCAGGCACCCCAGAAACAGCAATGAATAGGCCAGTCCCTCCCCTCAAGAAACTAAGTAAAGTGGTTTTTAAATTTTACTGTGCATAAAAATACTTAGGGAGCTTGTTTAAAATGCAGACTGCTAGATCCAAATCCCAAACCAAAAGCATATTTTAAACTAGATCACAAGTAATTTCTGTACAAGTTTTCTGCAGACCACGCCTAACGAAGTCCATTTCTGGCAGGCGGCGGGACCAAGGAAGAAACCGAAACAGTCTGGGCAGAGGAGGTGGGATGCTGCAATTCGAGGGTGTACCAGGGTGCTGGGTGCTGACCCAGCACAGAGTGGAGCTCCTGGCCTAGCTTTGGAGAAGCTGCGGTCAATGACTGACTGAGGGACAACTAGGAGACACCCATGCCCAGGGGTCAGGGTGCAATGGAGCTGCGGCTAAAACTCAGCCTGTCAATAAAAGCTTTAATCCCATATAAATGCAGAATGAGTCCTAAGGAACAATGGCTTTCTTCTTTGGGAGACTGGCTTACATATAAAAGGGATTTTGGAATTAGGCCCGCTAGGCCCAACTAGCAGTTCTACCCTAAACTTCCTATGTGACTTGAGAGAATTTATTTCAATTCTCTACTACTTAGTTTCTTCACCCTTCAAATGGACATAATTGAGACTGGATATTGAGAAGCTAGGAAAATTCCTTGGAACGTTAAACTGGGAAGCTGAGGTAGAAAGCTGAACACAAGGGCTGCGGAATTTACAGCCAGGTGCAGATGGTCACTGGGGCGGGGAGGCCCCGAGTGCCTGGCAGGGGGCGGAACTGGGAAAACAAGCACCTCACCCCCAGGGTAACCTCTTCTCCCCTGGCCTTTCCTCTCTGGAGAGAACATCTGGGCCTCAGTTGTGTTTCAGCCCCAGGCCCAGAAAAGCAGCAAAACCACGTGGGCAATGGCCAGAACCAACTGCAAGGACTAAAGACCCCCGGCCCTGCCGCCGACCAATCAGTGGAGACCAAGACCCCAAAAGGGCGCACCTGGGGAACTGATGAAT
>PVJD01014696.1:0-27984 GCA_004026545.1 Mormoops blainvillei
GGTTTAAATGCCCTGGGAGAAATGTAAAGACACACACACGCTCAAAGGATAAAATGAAAGTGAGAAGGTGTCCTGAATCACGGCTGCCAGAGATGGTGCCTTTCCTCCCAGGCTCCCGCCCTTTGAATCCACATTTCTGTGCCCACCTCTGTGGGAACGGGGTATTTGCTTAGAAAGTGCTTGAATAACTTGGAAGAAGCCTTCGGGGCTGTGACCTTGTCCTCAGTATCTGTCCACAGCTGATCTGAGACAAAAGTAGATGCTTCCTGGCCCCCCTTGACCCCCTTCCATCGTTCTTCTGTGCTCCCAGCCAGACCCCACCCCCGAGAGAGGATTCAGAGCTTCCCTGGGGGGGCACTGATGCTCAGACAAGCATGAGCTTGGCTTCAAACAGAAATGGTTCCGATCCCAGCTCTGCCACCTCCTTACTCTGTGATCTTGGGAAGTTACTTAACATCTCTGAACCTTCCTGCCCTGTATTTGGCAGAAAGAATAAATCTCTACCTAGCACGATTTTATAAGGATAAAGTAAAATGACCCAAGTAATGTTTCTGGACACATAAGAGCAAGACCACTTTATTTAATATATTAGATTTCTCGTCCTTAAATGAAATAATTCCTGTGAAGCATTAGGACAGTGTGTTGGTGAAAACTCCACATCTACTACCTATTATCGTTATCCTCATCATTTTCATCACCCTCTTCAATGGGTTTCAGGTCCTTCCCTCCAACCACCAGGTGGCAGCACGGGACCGTGGAACCAGAGCTCTCTTCCTCTTCGGGCTGTCACCTGATAGCGTGCTTTGGTCTTTGGGTGGCAGTAACCACAGGGCTGTTGATTGAGCTCTTACCCCACACGGTGCATGGGAAGCACTTAACAAACACTTTGTAAGGACATAAGGAGGGAGGTACAGCTGTCCACCTTGTATGGAGAGGAAAACGCACTCTGGTAGAGGGAGAGCTGATGGGGCAGAGCCAGGACTCAGACCCGGTCTCCTCTGCCGAGGCCCCGGGCGCTGACCCACTGAGTCAGGTGGCCCCCTGGTGGGTTCCGGGGTCTTCATTTGGCAGAGGAGGACAGCGAGGCCCCAGACCTTAGAAGCCAGGGCCCTGACCCCCAGGAAGGCGCCCTTGCCCACAGAGCCTGGCCTTCAGGCAGTGTCTCATCATTCAATGTCCCCACTGCCGCGGGGCCCAGCCTGGGCTCTGTGCGACCCTGAGAACCTCAGGAAAACAAGCGCCCCACGTCTCCTTATCTCTGTCTCCTCTAATAGGACATCTTCAAACCCCCAAGTAATTTTGCCCCTGGAGGCACAATGATTTGTGGGAAACCTCCTCCAAATCCCCGCTAATCCCCCCTTGACTGAACTCCTTTAGCCATTGCATTTTCTGCTGGGCGGCTTCTAATCCCTTTGAACACAAATGTTCCCAGGGAGGCAGCCGTGCAGACATGTGTCCTGCTGGGCCCCTCCGACTGCAGGTGTGAGCCAGGTGCCTGAGACCGCCAGCGTGTCCCTCTCAGCGTCTTCCTCCTTTTATCCCCTCTGGGAGTCTCACTTGACAGCAGCCAAGGAGCGCAGGCCACCGTAACCCCTCTACCCTGAGTGGCCCTCAGAAAGACACCCCCGTTAGATGTCAGGGCCTCAGTTTCCTCCTCTCCAGGTGGGGCTGTTGATGAGGACATACTTAAGGTGAGCTAGCGACTGAGCTGAAAGCAGAGTCTGGAATCTCAGAGCCAGTTCACTACAGTTAAACTAAGCTCCTCTTTTGCTCCACAGACATTAGAGGGTCTACCTGCACACTGCACCCCAGCCCTCCCTGACTATCGGGCCCCTCCTCTCTCCCCTTTCTGGAGATGAGCACCCGAGGGACAGCAGCTCCTCACAGAGGCTGAGGGGACTGAGGGGGGCAATGAAGGGGGAGCTCCCCGTGGGCGTGCAGGGCTGGCAACTACTGTACATCAGCAGTTCTGGCTGCAGACAGGACCTGTGGCTCTGAGAAGGCGCATGGTCAGGCTAGAGGCCCAACTACTGAGAGCCGTGGGAATATAGGGTCAGGGAGGCAGGCGGGTGGGGGAGAGGCAACCCCACCCCAAATCCCAGGTAAGGGAGTGGCAGGAAAAGGTGAGGTGGGGGCAGTTCTATGATAGGTGCACAGTCTGTAAGGAAGACATAGTTGCTAATTTTGACTGCAGGCTGGCAACAGTCTGGAGAGTGCGTGCGTGTGCGGGACGCAGTGGCCTCTGGTGGCTGATACAGAAGTTGAATCAAAGCTCCCGACCTGCGTTTAGGAATGTGCGCGGCCTTTTGTGAGTTGTTCCCCAGTTATTAGCTGGTTAGCTCCCTTATCTCTTCCTCTCACTCTCCAACCGGCTCTAATTTAATTTAGGACATCTCAGAAGCTTTCTCTTTTCACACACATTGCCAGGTGAAAGAGGCAAAGTAATGAATCAACGTGCAAAGTATGCGACTGTTTGTGTGTCAATAAGTGTGTGAGGACTACAGAGGCATTTTCTTGTAATTGCAGAAAGTATTTCTGAAAGTATAACGAGCAACTTTAACTCTGGCTTTCTGTAGAGAAATTGAAGTGGTGAGGGGACAGGAATGAGGAAAACCTTTTGTCGTATGCCCCTTTGGATTTTGAGCCATGTGATAGTATATCCCATCCAAAGCTCAAATTAAAAAAAATAAGAACAAAGAACTAAAAGAACACAGTTACATGAGATAAAACTAAGCCTTCTCTTAGTCTCTTGCTTTAACTGTCCGTAGAGTGTTTTGTCCTCTCAAAGAACCCAAAGTCAAGATGCGAATTCTTTTTTTAAATATTTTCCGACATTGCTCAGCTAATAAACTTCTGGACGCCTAAGCTCAAAGAGTTCCGGGGCTCCCGGCCCCGGCTTAGGGTGCAGGCAGTCTACAGAATGACGCCTTCTCTCGAGCTCATCGAACAGTGAGACTGAAGTCTATAACCCGAGCGGGACACAGGTACTCATTTACCTGTTGCAACCGGGAAGAGGAATGCTACCAAACTTTTTAAGGTGTCATCATTTTTAACAAATGCTAAAGGCCAAGAGGGGGACCTATAGGAATATATAGGCCCCTTGGGAGCTGAAGACATGAGGGAAATCCACACCCACTCTCTCTCTTCTCCATGGGCCTCACTGGATGCTCACGAGGAGGACTGTGGGGAGGGAGACAGCTGAGGAAAGTCTCTCTTGGTTCAGGTCTGGGGGGCTGGAGGAAGACCAGGGCTTCAGAAATGCATGAAGTTCCACGTGGATCTTTCTCTCTGTATCCCTCGTGGAAAAGAATGAGTAAACCTTTGGGAAAAGGGTAGCAAAGTGTGTTGTCCTCAGGACCCAAGAGAAGACCTGTTGCAGCTGGGACCGGAGAAGAGTGACACCCTCTACCCCTTGGGGGCAGAGGCAGATAATATCTCCAGTGAACCTCCTCAGATGGAGGGGGTAGGGGACGATCACTGAAATATGCCCCCTCCAAGACACAGCTGCCTGAGAGTGAAGCCAAACGCCCCCACCTCCACCCTAGCCCCCAGCCCAGGCGAACAAGCACTGAGAAGCGCTAACAGCAAGCTATGGCTAGGGGAAGATCGAGAGCATGCAGAGACATTTTCTGTAAGATACAGGTGCAAAGGGAGCCCTAAAGTGAGGGTTTATTAAGATGTCAGGCCACCCCGCATTGATATGTACATTTAGTGCAACCGCAGTAAAGCTCCCTGCACGATTTTTAATGGAGGTTGACAAGCTCGCGGTGACTTTGATATGAAAAGGCAAAGGAGCTTGAATAGCCCGCTCTCCTGCCTCGCCCAGTGTCCCCCACGCTGAGTGAGTGTTCAGCGAAGTTAGAAGTTAAAAACCAATAAACAACCGAGCCCGCAGTTTCCTCAGTGCTTTTCTCTCTATTCCATCTGTCTACCCACCTTTCTGTCAGTCTGTCCAACTTGCTATGTAGGCGTGAGTCAACCCCCGAGAGTACGGGTATTACTGGACCAGGGTCTGCCTTCCTGCCTGTGTGCGTGTGTACGTTCGCGTGTTTACGGCAGAAGCAGAGGCAGGAAGAAATGAGTAGAAATGAGAAGTTCTTTTCTTGGAGGGAAAGAGCCAGAAATGACATCTGTTCAGAAATATCCTGACTCTCTCAGATAAATATAGCGACATGAGTAGATGTGTGGCTGAACGGCACTTTCAAAACAAATTCAGGAAGAGCTACTTGAAGAGGGGCCACTGCTGGCTCTCCCCTGGCTCTCCTGTCCCCGGTGTTCCCCGACATGGGCCAGGAGGAAGAGCGGGGCGGGGGGATCAGTGCTCTGCCTCCCCAGCATTCTGGCAAAGCAGAAGTAGGCGGAGCAACAGTGCTCCCTGAAGGGCTGCTGGCCAGAGGGTCCAGGTCACCAGATGTCCCCCCCTGCCCAGGGAAGAGCCCCAGAAGCCACTTCTCTCCATGACAGGAGAGTAAGCGCTCAGCACGGAGGGGGCGGCCCCACAGAGGCATAGTCACCAGGTGCAGTGGCTGGAGCAGGTCCCTGGAGCTCAGAATACGTGACATGAGCCCAAAGGTGCTGTTAAAATCATGTGGTCACCAGCAGAGCAGAGGCACCTGCCAGCCTGAAAATGGACTCAGCCCTTGAAAAAGGGGAGGAATGGTGGCTGCAGCCTTACCTACCAGCTGAGACTCAGCTCCCCTTAGACCCACACGCAATCAATCCTTCCAGCAGCCCTGTGACGTAGGTATTGTCATCCCAGTTTTCAGATGGGGAGACTGAGGACAGGAGAGATTCAGTGATTTACCCAGGATCCCACAGGCGGTCATGGGCCGAGCTCTGCCTGTTCTGAGACTGTCAGGGAAAGTCCCCTTGCCTCACAGCTACTCCACAAGAAGGAGAGGGAGGTTCCGCAGATGCTCCAGCTCAGCCCTGGCTGTCAGGAGAAGACCTAGTTAGCTGTGGTCTCTGATGGGGCAGCCCCTAGTCCTAATTTTTAAGGGAACAGAGTTGTCAGATCGTCACAGGTCCTCTAAGAGGAAGTAATTGTGAGCTCCTCCGAGTCTCACACTACTCTCACGCTCTCCTCAGCGCGGGCCCTCCTACAGTGCCCCAAGTATCTGTCCCTCCAACTCCGCTGCAGGCCTGGGATGCTTCTCTTACCTGGCTAAGCAATAGCACCTTTGGTTCATGGGCTCCAAGCTCTGGTGAAAAGTTTCTTGACATCTTCTAGAGCTGTGGAGTCAGACAGACCTGGGTTCAAATCCCACCTCTGCCTCTCCCCATCTTTGTAGCCTTGGGAAAATCAATGCCCTTTATATTAGTATTCTATTGCTGCTGAAGAAAATTACCACAAACTCAGTACCTGAAGTAACACAATTTATCATCTCACAATCCTGGAAGAAAGGTGCCAAAAGCAGTCTCCCTGGACTAACGTCGAGGTGTTTGCAGGGCTGCGCTCCTTCTGGCTCCGGGGAGAATCCATTTGCTTGCCTTCCCTGTGTTCTTTGGCTCGTGGCCCCACATCACTTAGACACCTACTTCCCTCATTGCATCTCTCTCTGACTCTGGTCCTCCTGCCTCCCTCTTACAAGGGCCCCTGTGATTACATTGGTCCACCTGGATAATCCAGGATAGTCCTCCATCCCCAAATCCTTAATCACATACGCAAAGCCCCTTTGTCATATATGGGAACCTGTTTGGGGGGATTAAGACTTGGGCATCTTTGGTGGGGGGCTGAGGGAGCATTATTCAGCCTATCACACCTGTGTCCTCACCTGTAAACCAGGGATGAGAATCTGGACCTCACAGGTTGTTGAGAGAGCAAATTTTGTTTGTTATGCAGTGCCCAGACCGTACCTGGCATGAAGTCGAAAATAGAGTCATGGAAAAGTGGCCTCTCCCCTTCTGCATTGCTTTGTCTGGAGTGGCTGGTGCCTGTCCCCAGACCTGGCTCTCAGTGGGGATTTATGGAGTCCGTGTTGAGACAAGACTGCCAGTGATGACGGACGGCTCTGACCTCCCAGATGCTGGGGCACGGCTGTTTGCAAACTCAATGGCTTCTAGGCAGCAGTGGGAAGACTCTGAGCAAAAACATGGGACGGTATGTTCAGGGACATAAATTCCAACTGATTCTTGTTGGGAAAGCTGAACAGAAAACTATTCCATCTGTGCTCCCCACATCAGAATTGCTCTCTGCCGGGTCGGCTGGGCTGAGACTCATGCCCACAACCCAGCTGGAGGCCGAGGTGAGGTCCTCTGCAAGGGAACAGGGCAGCCTGAGCCCCAGGGCAGTTGTTCCCACTCGCTGCCCAGATCTGGGAGGGCAATGGCTCCAGGTGACAGGGGCTAGAGCAGCACCAGCTAGCTAGTCCAGGAGCACAGATGGAAAGACCCCATCTTCTGGGAAGGAAGCCACAGCACTACAGGGTCTGAGTCCTTAATGGGGAAGGCATGGAGCGGGGACGGGACCAGACCCCTCTCCTGAAACTCCCTCTACTGGAAGGCTGCCACCCACACAGTTTAAATTCATATTTTTTTAAAGATGTTATTTATTTATTTTTAGAGAGAGGAGAAGGGTGGAAGAAAGAGAGGGAGAGAAACATCAGTGCATGGTTGCCTCTCACACGCCCCCTACTGGGGACCTGGCCTGCAACTCAGGCATGTGCCCTGAGTAGGAATTGAACTGGCGACCCTTTGGCTTGCAGGCCGGTACTCAATCCACTGAGCCACGCCTCCAGGGATAAACCCATTTTAATTCAGTCCTCTTATTACTAAAACATCTTTCAGCATGCCCCTCAATAAATGCATATTTCTTTTTAAATTGTATGGCATAAATTACCACATAGATATATTATACACATTAAAACTTTCAAAAATATAAAAACAGTAAGGGACAAGGCTATAAATAAACATAAATAGAAGATCAATAGTTTGATCCTGCATTGGAAACAATGAATAGGTGGTCATGCCCCCCTTTGTAACCTCTGGTTCTAAAAGATAGTACCATTCTTGCTCTTCTGTTTTCTTGAATCTTGGTTCTTCACGTGTTCAGTTCAGTGAGCACTCCTCCTCCCAAGCAGGTTGGTGTCTTGTTTCTTTGGCTTTTAAAGTTGCCAAAGACTAAGAGCAAAGTGCAAATGAACGGTGCCCAGCTGGTGCCCAGCTGATGCCTAACAAGTCATTCAGTAAATACTTTCTGAACATGTACTTTGAGCCCAGCTTTGTGGGAGGCTCTGCATGTTCAAAGAGCAAGACTAGGTCCCGCCCTCAAGGAGAGAGCTCCACAGAGCGGCAGAGGTTTGGACTGGGCTTGGGGATGGCTGCGTCACTTGAGGTAGATGAGCGGGGGAAGAGTCCAGCAGAGGAGGAGCGTGTGCAAAGGCCCAGGGGCCCGCGTGAGCCTGATGTGTTTAGGGTGTGATCGCTGGCCAGTTATGGGCCGACTCAGGCGGGAATGGAAGGGATGGCCAGAGAAGGCTGGTGCTGGGCAGGAGGGGGCCACTAAGGTTCTAGGCAGGAAAAGTTCATGCTCAGTCCTGCCTCGTGGCTTCCCCCCGCCTCGGGGTCCACTTGGGGTGCCCTTTTCTCTGCCCATCTCCAGCACAAGGGTAGGAAGGGGGCTGGAGGACCGATGAGGAGGCTTTTCTCATCCCTCTCCCCTCTCCAGTGAGAAGGATGCAGGCCAAAGCCAGAGGCTCTGAGATCTGGGCTTTATTCATAGACAGGCTTCCCACCCCCACCAAGGCTTCACTAATTGCCTTGTGAAACCACTGGGCGTCCAGGTTTGATCAGGGGGCTTCGCGTGGCTCTAGTGTGGGGCCCCCACCCAGCTACCCTCGCAGCTCTGCGTGGAAAGCCTGCTTCTAGGCCAGTTGTCCCCCACCCGCACCCTTGGGTGAGTCCATAGCTCCCAACCCCTTGCCCGCTCCCTAAGGTGGGGGCTTGTGTTCTTTTAGCTTTGGGCTCAGAGCTAGGCAATGCCCCAGAGCTAGGAGAGTTCCCAGCTGAACTGACTGCATTTGCTTTGAGTGAAGGAACTTTAAATGCTTTTTAAACAGGCCAGAGAATGGAAGGTGTGAAGACACTGACCCCTGAGGCCGGAGGTGGAGGCTACCCACAGGGAGGAGATCCATAAGGAGGGAGATAAGGGCCCTAATCAGTTCCCCTGATGCACCAGGGGCCTCCGGCCTGGAGAGCTGGAGGCCTAACCACCAGCCAGGGCCCCAGCCCTCAGTGATTTAGGCCTCACTATGGGAGGGTGTGGACAGGGACTGGACACAGGATAGCAGATTTGGGGAAGTGGAGAGGAAAGTGGTTTATTGTTTCTTCCCAGATCAATGAGGCCTGGGAGCACGGAGAGGGCGGGAGAGACGCTTGGAGGCGGCTGCTGGGGCGGGGCCCCAGTGAGCGGTGTGCTCTGTGTCTTCCAGGAGGTGCAGAGAGCAGGTTTGCAGACACTTGCATGTGGCTGGTTGAGGGTTAGAAAAGGAGCAGCATGTGGAAGAGAAATAGGGAGCAAGTGACAGCACGACCCATTGAAAACCACGGGACGGAGAGGACCGTGCTAGTCCACTTCAGAATACCTGCAACCCGTAAGACCCCAAGACAAAGCCGCCCTTACAGGTGGCCTATTTCTGTGCGCTGGCTCTGGGTGGTGCTGGGACAGGGATGAGGAGGCCTCCAGCACCACTACAGCAATGTTGTCACCCCATCTGGGGCAGGGGCAGCCGACATGGGAGAGCCAGCAGGCGGGACCTCTGGGGTCCCCTTGTTCAGAGACTCAGGGGCAGGAGCTACTACACAGCCCAGAAAGTTCACTGAGCCCTCGGCAGGGATCCACCTGAGGACGGGACTGGGTCGGGCCCAAGGAAAGGAAATAAAGGCTGCCGGTGTTGGCTCCGTCCATGATCCCCTGGGACCCGGCTTTGGGCCCCTTACCTGGGCAACGAGAAGGGTGCTGTGTGTCCTCCGGGGTCCCTCCCAGCTCTGACATTCTTGGCTCTGTCTGGACTCATCCAGGGCCTGCACTGCCCTGCTCTTTTCATCTTCCAGTCGGAGTCAAGAGCCAGCCAAACCGTGGGCCACCCGACAGGTGACCGGGCGCCACGTGGGGCTTCGGAGACATTGCCAACAATGGGCAGTTTCCTGCCCGAGAAGGAGGAGAGGTGGGGCGAGAGGTGTGCAGAACCCTGTGCCCCACCCCGCCCTCTGCGGGTGCAGAGAGAATACCACCCTCCCTTCAGCTCCGAGACCTCCATGGCCTTCATGAGAGGCTCTGAAAACAAACCATCGGGGGAGGAACAACAAGCCACTGTCCCAAAATAGCTCTCTGAAGCCCTGTGGCTGCCTAATCCCATGCCTTTGCAACAGAGCTCTGGCATTTTGACAGAGCCCAGCAGGCCACCTGAGGGGCTTGCTGTGCGCACATGAGGACTGGCTGGGTCAGGGGGCAGTGCGTGGTCGTGGGACAATGGATCAGGTCCCACGGATCCAGGATGGAACGCTGCCAACTTCCTTTTGCAGCTTTCCCTGGTAAGGGGACAGACTCTGGGGCTAGAGGCCCTTATATCATAATTCAGTGAGAAGAATAGGAAGAAATGTTCCCCCTCACTGGTCACCAGGACTTAGAGCAGGGAAGGAGCCCTGAGGAGCTCAGCGGAGCGAGGCCATCAGGCCCGCTGCCCCGAAAGAACAATAATTAGGGCTGAGAGCTTGAATGGCTGAGAGGTGCTGTGCTGATGGGGTTACATGACAGTTCATGGGGCCAGAATTCAAGGGGTCTGTGAACTTGGATCGGAAAAAATTTCATATCTGTATTTTCATTAACATTCGGCCAATATGTAGCATTTCCTGCTATTAAGAATGTAGGCGATGAACCTCAGACATTTTAGCAGCGTCTGTGATTTGTCACCAGTAGAAATCGCAGGCTCTTTTTCATGTCACAGTGAGCTGGTTGCAGATATCTTAAATTATTGTTTGAACTCATCACGACTTTGGAGTTATTGGTGGTTGTTAGGCCTGTTAGTAGATCTTGCTGAATGTGTTAACAAAGCATGTGGGATACAATATGACGAATTTGAGAGTTTACACAATATCTTTGTAATTGCATTTCAATGTAATGCCTTTCCTTTGCAATCCTATGTATCCTCTTTTATGCATTGAAGCATATTGCTCTGAGGAGGGGTTCGTGGCTTCTCCAGATTACCTTAATGAAATTAAGGGTCCTCTTTCCCGTATCCCCTGGCAATCACACTCCAACCCAGCCAGTGTGCTGGCTGTGGGGCTGGGAAGATTATATGGTCCTGCAAATATCCTTTGTGCAAACAAAGGTGCATCAGGAAGCCCAGCCTATCACAGGAAGGTGGGGCTGCTCTGGTTGGATTTCGTAGCACAGGTTCCTTAGAGCTACCTTATCCCCGTCACCCGCCCCTCCTCATGAGACGCCCCCCTCCCCTTCCTGACTTCCCAGGAAAGCTCGTTGGACTTCAAGGTCTCCACAGAGCACACCTGCGAATCGTCAACCTAATGCAACCCCTGCCTGGGGACCAGAGGAGCAGCGCAGAGCCCTCACCTTGTTGGTGGCACACTTTCCCATCCGCCCCGCCCAGGGAGGTCCCTCCCGTGGGCAGGCCTGGGATTGGGGTCAGAGAGACATCAGTTTTAAACCCAAGGTGAGGCTTCCCATGTGCGCTGGAAATAAACCAGGAGAGAGAGGGTATCCTAGCTCGGGACACTCTTCACTATGAGCTTGGGGTTCAAATACTGGTTCCACCACTTACCAGCAGTGTCACCTCAGTTTTCATCTGTTAATCATAATAAAAATAACCACGCCCCCGCCCCAAAAAGGTTGTTGGGGATTAAAGCAACTGATGCCTATGAAGAGCTTAGCAGGCTCAGTAAATTCCTTCTGCAACCAGATCCTTGTCTCTGGGGAAGAGGTGGGTGCCTGCCACAGCCCTCACCATCCCACCCGCCCCTCCCCCACCCATACTCTGCCCCTGAGGTATCTCCCTGATAGAGGTCATCTGTGATCTGGTTTTCACCTCCCAGGCCTGAAACACTTAGTCCTTTCCATCTTTGCATACATGTCACTTGGCGTTCACGGGGTGTTTCGGTGGTCGCAGCAGCAGCCACTAACCCAGACAGCACACACTGTAGCTATTATCTAATCATCTGATAATTAGCCTGACATTTATAAAGGGCCTCGAGGGCCTTGGGATGACAGTACTGTTCTCAAATGCACAGATTCGGTAATTTTGCACCTAGGCTGGGCAAGATGCCAGCAGAAGGGAAGAGTGACCCAGGGTTTTACATGCCCTCAACAGTCCTTAGCGCATTTAGGCAAAGGCGGGTTATCAGGGAGCTAAGGGAACAGAATCTGCAAGGCTCCTCCCTCGCAGAGTCCTGTGTTCTCTGCGGAATTTGCCAAAGCAGTATATGTTAATATTTTGTCCAAAAGACGCACTCTAGAACTGTATAAACACCACACTATCTAATCCTACCCTGGATTTAAGACCCACGTTGGCTCTTGGGTTGGCCCTGCCTGGAAACTGACCCCTCCTATTATTGCCAGTTTAGAACTGGCAGATAGATTTTGGGGTGCAAGTCAAAGACGGGTTTGCACTGCGGGCTAAAGAATTTGGTGATTTGTTGGAGCAGAACGGAGCCGAGGACTTGGGGTCCTCAGAGAGTCAGAGTTCCCTGTTCTGCCACCTGCTGGCCGGGAGACTTGGGTGCAGCCACATAACCTCAGGCTGGGAGTCCTCCGCCGTAAAAGAAAAACGCTTCTTCAAAAGATAATGTGTCCCTATGGTCACTGCCGCGTCATTTACAATAGCCAAGGTCTGGAAGCAACCTAGGTGCCCACTGATAGAGGAATGGATAAAGAAGATGCGGTACGCATATACGGTGAAATATTTATTACTTGTCCTTAAAAGAGAATGAAATCTTGCCATTTATTTGCAACACGGATAAACCTAGAGGGTATTATGCTCAGTGAAACAAGTCAGGTGCAGAAGGACAAATACCACATGATTTCACTTTTATGTGGAATTTAAAAAAATTCAAAACAAGGAAACAAAACAAAGCAAAACAAAAACAGACTCACAGAAACAAAGAATTAGCTGATGATCGCCAGAGGGGAGAGGATGGAAGGCTGTGTGAAAAAGGTGAAGAGGAACACAGTCAATAACAGTGCGATAAGTTTGCACGACGACACTTGGTTACTAGACTTAGTGTGGTGAGCACACTGCAAAATATATAAATGTCAATGCACTATGCTGTACACCTGAAACTGATATTGCATGCCAACTATACTTTTATAATAATAAAAAAAAATGCAGTTAAGAAACTTGATCTTCCCACAGCACGAGGTTGATAAAAAGAACCAATTGGTTATCCGTCAACATGCTGAGATGATGTTGTCAGAGTGTTTGCAAAAACACTGATTTAGGGGAGAAAAAACCAGAGATAAACTCCCGTCCTCGGCCTCTGGCAAGTCTTGGAACAAGGAGCATAACCCGTGTGCAACCTTACTTGGCTAAGAAATAAAATGGGGGAAATACAAAATACTCCCCTCATATCAGGATCAGGAGCACAGGGCTGAGGAGGAAAAAGAAGCCAGCATAGCCCTCCCGCTTCTACAGCCTCAGACCTCATGGAATAGCCCCTGGAACAGATGAGCAGGGAACAGCATGTGGTTTCAGCCAGGACATAGAAGGTAGAGGTCGGAAATAACTGAACGGCAACAAGGCCAGGTTCTGTCACTGTTTCTGTTCATGGCCCCACATCCCAGCTGGGCTCCAACCCCACAGCTCTCTGCCACCTTCTCGTCCATTTTTCCCACATCTGGTCAGTTGTTAAGTCTAAAATTTCCACTTCAGTAGTTGCTGCTGTTTCTACTCTCTATTTCTGCAGACCATCATCCATTTCTTCTCTGACCAAGAGCAACAGACATCGAGTTAATGCAGGGCTTCCCAACAAATAGGTTGCAGGTGTGCTGAGAGTGCCACCTGCTTCATCTTCTGGTGACCAGGCCTGGCTGTGGAGGGGGAGGAGGGGCCGCTAGGGCCAGAGCCTCTAAACTGGCATTTTGCAGCCTCAGAAAACCTTGTTTTTAATGTCAGTGTGCAATTCAAATGTCATCATTTTTTATGTTGCTTCCATGTGGGAAATTGGGGGAGTCACCGATCTCCTAAGTGTCCCTTCTGCCCACTCAGACCCATCCTAGGCACTGCGGTCAGATTCACCCTCATGGAGTCCAACTACAATAGGGCAGCTTGCCTTCAAGCCTGGCCATCGTCCTGGCTGGTGTGGCGCAGTGGATTAAGCACGGCCTGCTAATCGGAAGGTTCCTGGTTCAATCCCTGATTAGGGCGCATGCCTGGGTTACGGGCCAGGTCCCCAGTTGGAGGAGTGCAAAGGCAACCAGCTGATATTTCTCTTCCTCTCTTTCTCCCTCCATCCACTCTTTCTAAAAATAAATAAAAATAAAATCTTTAAAAAAAAAAAAAAGAAGAAGAATGACCAGCAAGAGCGTATATGATACTGAAAGCTACCAGGGCAGGCGAGAGGAACCAGCCACAGGGCCTTTCTCATAGCGTGGGGTGAGGCCTCATAGCGTGGGGTGAGACCCGTGCAGAAAGGCAGCCTTGGAGGACGCCTGGGATGGTGGTTCTCAAACTCTGCAAGTACCACCAGCTACAAGTGCCACCTGCTACTCTTGTGGAAAATGCAGACTCCAGGGCCTCCCCCTGCCCCACCAACACCCACCAAAATGTTCAGTCAGGGTGTGCAAGCAGGCCCAGCAGTGTGCACTTTTAGGAAGCAGGCTGGCTGCAGACTCGGGGTGGCACAGACCCCCACTTTGAGAAGCAGCGCCCTGATGACCGCAGCTGACCGACGGGCAGATTTCTTCACCCATGTGGCTCATAAGAGGAAACAGTGGCCTATGGGAAGGGGTTTGTAGTAAAAGCTGTGTTTTAGTCTCTAAGTCCTCCACTCAAACATATCATTTTAAAGACATGTATATAAGAACAAAAGACCCTTAAAATAGGAAAAGTAGTTGAAAGAAGGGCCATCTGGGCAAACCAAAGTTACCCATCCCCAAGAACACTCCCCCAGAAAAGGCACACTGCCTGGAAAATGCCTAATGCAATCTCGAAGGAAGTCTTAAAATCCTGAAAAGAAGTTATTTACAAACTATAACCGAGGCAGAGCATTGGGCAGGGGAACCTGGCCAACGGCCCTCTAAAACGTGCCGGGGTGACACGTACAGTGAAGACGTGGAGCTGTGTGCTGGCCGATGCTGATTGGCCCGGGGGTACACGTGCACCCTCCTTTAGGAGGTTTCCAGATGGAGAGAACTTACTTGATGGCATCATTACCTGCGGCGTGGGTGATGCCTCAACGACAATTCCAAGGGGCTCAGGGGCCTGTGTCCTTACTCAGCCACGTGGCTCTCCGGGCCGCCGGGACTTTTCTGATTCCCTGTTGGAGAAATGGCGTGGCTCACATCGGGCAGGTGGCATCGGACGTTTGAAACCCGGACTCATTTGAAAGTAGGAATCGCCCATTCGCCATGATTTTGAGGGGATGTTGGCATCTTGCAGTGGACATTGGCCATCCCTGTGGGCTGTTGCCGCTACTCGCAACTCTGCCACCTTTATGCTCTGCACGAACCATTTCATCGCAGTGCAAAACTCCGCCTGGGACACGGAGTACTCAGGTGTTAACGGGCTGTACTTAACAGTGACCCAGCGGCTTCCTTCTACCAGGACAAAAGCCGTGGTCATTCCTCTGCTGCCAGAAGGCTGGGAGATGGTTCTGGAAGGGACAGTTCCATCCGGCTCATTTGGGCTGGTTCCACACCGGTGGGGTGGGCGCCCAGTGACAGTTACCCCAAGGAAACGTGGCATCGCTTGGCTGAACTCCACAATGACGACACCCCGGGGGAGGCTGAGAACCAGCGTGTGCAAGTGATTCAAGAAACCTGTTTAGGCTCTTGTGTGAGGCTCTATTTTTAACCGCGATAAAATATCTGTCAAGGAAAGAAACACAAAAGGCTCCTTTTAGAGACGCATGAAATACTCACGTTGGCCTAGGGTAGAATGGCCAAGTGTCAGACGCCGAGATGGAGGCAAACATTGCCATCACAGATACCCTTTGGGATACAATAATAAATTCAAGCTTTTATTTAAAATGTGAAATGAGTGCTGCACTTTCATTATTAGAATGTTTAATAGTCAGGTTTTTAGGTTGGCTTTCTGGTGCAGGAGCAACGTCTCAGCAGCGTCTTCCGAGAGGTAGCTACTGTGATGTGCATTTGTAACACTCACAGACACTCACCTTTCTGAGGTCACTGCCAACACAGGCTGCTTGGGATGGTGACGTCGTCCAGGCTAAAGGGCTTCCTTTTTTAACTATAGCCGACTAACAACTCCTGGATATAAAACTGTCTCACAGGATTTCTTGAAAGATTCATGGCACATATTATATTATTAAATAACTAAAAATTAAATGTAGCTTTTATGTGTTCATTTGTTTATTCAAGCGCTGCTTACACCACAGAATTCCATTAAGGTTGGCATTGTAATCTAATCTATATTATTCTGCCTTTTGAAACAAATTTACTGGTTAGAAGCTGCCCTACAGGTGGCTACAATCAAATCTCCATTCAAGATCACTCTCCCACATGGAGCCCCATGGAGCGGCACTGCGTGAAGACTCGGGGACTGGATTCTGGCGTAGGTTTGGAGCACACAGCCCAGCCCCCTGCACACTGCCTGCCGCCTCGTGGGTCTTCAGCACATATTTGCTGAACGAATGAGTGGCAAAGTAGGAGACTAAATGAGGGAATGAATAAAGATGTAAGTCAGAGCCAAGTTAAGAGGAGTTGGCGCCTGAAGGCTACCTGCACTACCAGGTGAGGTTTGAGGGGCAGACCTAGAGCAGGCGGGAGGATAAAGTTGGGCCTGTTGAGAGCCCTGATATGTACAGAGACAGTGGGATAGGAGGGAGGCTCCAGTAGGGCAGCCTGGCCAGAGGCGGGGAGTGGGAATCCTGGCAGGTCGGCCAATAGGTGTCCCAAGAGCATGCGAATGTCTTACAGGGGACACAGAGCCTAGGAGCAGGACTTCAGACCCCAGCCAGGGTGAGTCGTAGAGGAAACAGAACTTGGGCCAGGGGTCAAGGCCCAGAGGGCCCAGATGACAGTTGGAACAGGAGCTGGAAGCACCGCTTAGCCACTGGAATAAAGCCTGTTCGACCTGAGATCGAAGCCAGAGAAGGACCCTAACCACACTGGCTCAAGTACAGATCCCCACCTCGAACCACTGAACTTTAAATTCTCCCCAACTTAGGAAAGAGTCTACCCAGCCACCGCAGCCGGGATGAGCTACATGAAGATGACCAAGAGGTCCCAGGGGAGAAGTTTGGCAGGTTTTAAAAGTGTGAAGCCAAACAGGCCATTGCACCCAAGAGAGAAGGTGAGCCTGGGTGTTTAAAATTATTTTGGGCTTTGATTAGCATGGGACAAGCTGTCTGGGGCCTTGAACGGACATGAAACAGTCATTGAACAGATGAGTTTATACTAAACATGCATAATGTGTCGCTAGCCACAGAGAAGAAAGCCAGGTGTAAAAAGGCCACAGTCAGACAATGCTGAAGATGAGCATGGGCAGCAGAGGTTGGAGAGGGCTCCCTGGAGGAGGTGGGATGTACCCTGAACCTGCATAATATAGGATGACAGAGCAGAGAGAACATTTTCCGCTGATATGTTTGGGATCCCTGACTGCTCAGAATACACCGCTCAGAGCTAAGCAAGACAACTTACTAAACTTCAGGACAGCCAAGGGAAGGAGAGGGGGATTCATCCTTGCCTGGTGTGCTCACAGAATTCTATCTGGCAGGCGAAAGCCCGAGGCACAACGAGGCCAGGGCTCGTTAGTGCAGAGTCAGACAAGGAACGGGGCTCCAGTCAAAGAGGGCCTGGGTGCCCACGGTCTTTTCTAACACAAAAGAGCTGCCCTCCTTTCTCCTACTAACTGGAGACTCGGTTTTGACTTTAAGGTGAAGGTTTGACTCTTTAGTTTGCTTGGACTTTGTTTGTTTTGCAAAGGCTATTGAAGGAGGGAAAGGGGAGGAAATGACGTTGTTTTTTTTTCTTCAGTGGTAGGATGGGTTCTGCCCTTAGATTCAGGCAGGAAGGCCCCCTCTGGGCCATGCCAGTCAGGAGGACCCACTGTGGCCTCCACAGGCAACTGTGACGTGATCATTGTATTAACTTCCTATTGTTGCTATATAGCAAGTACCATGACTGTAGTGGCTTCAACTGACACAAATGTTATTATCTTAGAGTTCATAGGGCAGAAGTCTCCATGGGTGCAGATAGGACTGCATTCCTTTCTGGAGGCTTTTGGGGCAAATCCATTTTCTTGCCTTTTCCAGCTTCTAGAGGGTGTTGGCATCCTTGGCTTGTGGCCTCCTCCACGCTCAAAGCTAGTATTTCTTCCATGGCATCACTCTGACCTTGTCTTCTGCCTCCCTCTTCCACTTTTAAGGACCCTAGTGATTACAGTGGGCCCCCACTGATAATTTATGATATAACCCCCCATCCTACAGTTAGTCTATTAGCAACCTTAATTCTGCCTACAACCTTAATGTGATCTAATGCATTGACAAGTGTCTGAGATCAAGACTTGGACATCTTTGTTAGGGCACGAGGCACTATCTTGCACTATCTTGGCACTATCTTGTATTTAGATGGAGATGCTGTGAGGCCTCCATTTGTGCTCCTGCCCCGGGTCCTGCAAATGTTAGGGCTGGTCGGGTGGGAGCTGTGTTGGCCACGGCGAACGGTGCCACAGTAAGCGCTCTTGGCGGAAGCTGGCAGCACCTTTCTCCCCTGGACCGTTTCCAAGGCTCCCTCCATCCTGTGGGCCTGCAGAGGAACATATCATCTTCATCATCATCCTTCTGATTCAAACTCTGACTCCCAAGGCCTTGCTCTCCTTCCGATGACATTCCCCCCAAAGAAGGTGAATTTCCAGTTCTTTTGCTTTTTACTTTTCATAAAAAGGATAGAGGCAAGCGTAGGAACCTCCTACTCATCCCAGCCCAGTAGTGCAGACACATCAAAGGATGCCAAGCCCCTCAGGAAACCAGAGAGTGGCTTACATCATCCTGCAGCACATCGCTAAGCAACTGTGGGATCAACATCTGTTTCCATGGAGATGTCACTTCATCACCATTCTCCAGGCGGAGCAGAGAAGTGCATCTGGGAGGAATGAATATGCTGGGCTGTGCCAGAGAATAACACACTCCGGAGACCACGAGCCAAAAAACTATAATCAAAATGAAAGGTTGACGAGAGAGAGTGGGCTAGAATGAGAAGGAGAGGGGGAATGGGCGGGCCCTGGATGGGTCCAGCGGGCGTCATCTGGCCCACCTCTCTCCGTACACAGAGTGACCGAGAGAGGCCTCAGACTCCTGTCCAGTCTCGGACAGCAGTTCACCGAGCCCAAGCTTCATGCCCCTCTGCCCAGGATGCGTCCCACATGGAGGGAGGCCCTGCGGAGCAACAATCCTCCTTCCCCTGTGGGTTCCGGGCAGGCAAAGACAGTCCTTGCTCCTTTGGCCCCCGCCTTACTTTGGCCTGCCTAGCACAGTGCCTTCCAGGGACAGCGGCTTCCGTTCACCTAAGATAAACCTTGTGGCCACAAGGCATGGCCTTCTGAAATGACAGGGGGGACAATGGCGGGGGGAATGGAAGGGACCGCCGTTCACCCAGCACTTGCTACGTGCCTTTTACCAACTAGCTCAACTAATCCTCGAATTCCCACTGTGGGGTGTTACAGCCTCATTTTATAGGGAAGAAACTGAGGCTCAGAGAGGTGAGGTGGTTTATTCAAGATGATGATAAAAGTGAAATTTTAGGATTCACTTGCTGTGTGCAAAGCTTGGCCCCGGCCCCAGCTCAGCCTGTTGTACAAGATCAGGCAGGAGTGCGAGGCCTCCCTTGGCCACTCAGTGCTGGGAGGGGTGGGTCAGGTGACGTGTCCCTGGGTCTGCCCAGTGACTCTGCAGGACCCATCCAGCACCTATTCTCCCTCTCTCTCTTGTTCTATTTCCTCTCTCTCATCAACCTTTCACCTTGATTATAGTTTTTTGCTCATGGTCTCTTTACAAATACTAATTAATTTCATCCTCACATCGAACCTCTGAGGGGGTATTATTATCTATCTTTGCAGGCTGGGGTGCTCTTTCCACTGAATAATCTGATCCCATTATCCACACTAAGGGTAGAAGGTCACAAGGCAGGCATGCGGGAATGAGCTGATGATAGACTGAGGTTGAAACAGGATGCCTCCTGTCACTCAACATTGTGTTCTCAAGCCTCATCCATGTTAAAGAGTGGTATGCTTGATTCATTTTTACGGCTGTAAGTGAGCTATTACAGTTAGTTCATCCATTGTCCTGGTGATGAGCATTTAGGTTGGTTCTGGTGTGGGGTTTTTTGGGTGTGTGTGTGTGGCTTTTTTTTTTTACAGTGCTGCTGCTGGTTAATTCTTGTTCACGCCCCCTTGTGCCTATGTTCAAAGTTTCTTAAGGGATGTACGCTTGGGAACTGAATTGCTGGGTCAGGGCACGAGTAAGAGCAGCTCCGGTTTTATAAAATAATCCCAAATTGTTCTCTAAATTCTTTTTATCAATTTATGCTTCACCATTAGGATTTTGAGTTGCCTTTCGTTCACATTCTCATCCACATGGAATTGGCAGAGTACATATTTTTGCTAATCTGATGCAAATTAAGTAACTTGTGGTCTCAATTTGCATTTTTCTGAACACAAAGAGACTGTATTTTTAGGCACTTATGGCAATCTAGCTTTCCTCCTTTGCTCATGTGGGAAGTTATATTATTTTTAATTGATTTGTGGAAGTTCTTTATTCCGCATATTAATTCTTTCTTAGTTTAATGGGTTGTAAATATCTCCCCCAACATGTAATTTGTAATTGCCTAAATTTTGTGCTTTTTGAGCAACTGAAATAATTAATTTTAATAGAGTCAGAATTTTCAATCTTCAAAGTTTGTGCTGTCTGTGACTGGTTTTAAGAAAATTCTTTCCTGTCTCAATGTGATATAAGATGTATAACACTTTTAAAGTTTCACATTTGGATGTTTTAATCCATCTGGAAATTATTTTTTGGTATAGAAGGAAGTAAATATTATTTTTTTCCATTCAGATAATCAAATGTTTTCCTCATTTTGCCACTGATTTATAATGATACTTCTGAAATATCTCCAGTTTCCAATTGATTATTGATCTATCCATGTGCCAGAACTGCACTGTGCAATTACTATAACTTTATGAGTCTTGATATCCGGCCAAAAGAGTTTACCTACTCCTCTTCCAAGTCTCTTTGAAATTTTGGGTCCTTTATTCACCCAATTAGGTTTTGCAGTCTATTGTCAGTGTCTATGAAAAAGGGGGGGGGGTGTTTATTAGGATTGTATTGAAAATATAGATCAGGAGATAAATAACATTGTTAGTATATTGACTATTCTCACCTATGAGATATTGCACAACTTTGGTTAGATTTCTTTCGTTTTCTCTGAGGTAGCCAATAATTTTTATTATGGCTGGGTGGTGATTCACAGCAAGAGCTTTTTTGCATATACTGAAATAACAATGCTTTCCCTCTTTCATATTTTTGTGTGATAAATTATGTTAATACCTGATCCAATACTAACTTATCTTTATAGTCCTGGATTAAATTTGGTCATGAAGTATGATTTCTTTTATACATTAATGAATTTTTTAATCTAATATTTTGTTCAAGTTTTTTGCACCCATGTTCATAAGTGACATTGAACTATACATTTCTCTTTTCTTCTTTCCTTGTTTTGATGGCAAGTTTTACCAGCTTCACTAAGGGGCTCATTTCAGTTTTAGAAAAATTTGTATTTTGAAAATGTATGTATCTAGCCCTGGACTTTTGTATGAGTGGGATGAGGAGGGACTAACCTATTAAGCCATCGAAGGCTTTCTTCTTTTTTTAAATCATTATTTAGTCATCGATTTAACTTATTTAAATGAAAACTCAGGTTTTATATTTCTCATTAAACAATACCTAATATTTTCTCTAGGATATTGTCTATCTTGCCTATACTTTTAAATTATTCACATAAAATTATTTGTAATTCTCATTTTTTAACCTTTTTTCCCCAATATTGTATATTTGTGCTTGCCTCTTTTTTCCTTGATAAATCTTGCTAGAGATTTTTTATTTATCTGTTCAAAGAACCAGATATGGTCTTGGTTGATTCTCTCTACCATACATTTGTGTTCTATTGTATTAATTTCTGCTCTTTATACTATTATTTCTTTCCTTCTATATTTAAATTTATTGTATTGCTCTTAAGTTGGATATCTTCAGTCTTCCAATTTTCTAATATAAATATTAGATTCCACTGTAATTTCTGGCTTAGCTGCATTCCACAAGTTTATGATGTAGTTAAGTCATCATAGTTTTCAAGCTTTCATTTTGATTCTTTTAACCATTACTTACTTAGAAATGTGTGTGTGTGCGCATGTGTGTTTATTTCCAGATACCCGAGAGGTTTTATGTTCTGTTTCATCTCTGATTTCTAACTTATGTTCTATGTGATAATGATCCTTTGAAAGTAGTTGAGACTTGATCAGTTCACACATAGCCAATTTTCATAAATATCCTATATTGATAGATGGGTGGATAGATAGATGGGTAGATGAATAGATGATGATGAAAGAAAGAAAGAATTTAGAACAGTATAATTTGTTCTAAATATATTTGAGAAGAATATGTATTCTCTAATTAGTAAGTGGCGAATTCTACTTTTAAATAATGTTTGTTACTGAGGCTGTTCAGATCCTCTCTAACCTTACTGGTTGCTTGTCTTTATGGCCTAATAATTGTGACAGGAATGTGCTAAAGTGACTCGCTATGATTACGGATTTGTCATTTCCTCTCTTACATGCTCTTGTGCTATTTTTCCTGTGGGACTATAGTTGTATAAGATTTCTCTTTGTGCGTGTTTCGCTGGTATGTACTCTTCCATTCTTTCACTTTTACCTTTAGAGTCTTATTTTTTTTAATATGCTTTTTTTGATCCCTTATGTTTTTAATATATTTCTTGTCAACAGAATATAATATTATTTCTCTCTCCCAACCAATCCAACAATTACTATTAAAATGAGCGAGTTTAATCCTTTCAAATTTAGTGAGATGATTCATATGTTCAGATTCATTTCTATCAGAGCTAAATTGGTTTATATATCTATATGTACATTGCTTTTTAATTTCACTTAATTTTGTTTTTTAAAGCTCTGTTGAGATATAATTGGCATACAATAAACCACAGGAAGGAAGGTTGGCAGGAAAGAGTGGCTTCTGGATTTGCAGAGCCAGTGGCATAAATCAGCCGTCCTTGTCCCAGGAGACCAAAAGGTGCAGCCCGGCAGGGATCCCTTTATGGAGCCCCCGCCCTGCCCACCAGGATCAGACGGCACACTGGCGATAGCGGAAGACACCAGCGCTCACAGCGGAGCCCCTACCGTAGCTCTCGAGACTGGGCTCTGACCTCTCTCAGCCCTGACGAGGTCCCCCTCTGCCTGGGGTCCTTACTCAAAAACAGCCCTTGCTCTGCTACTTCCCCTGTCCTTCCACTTCTAGGGCTAGGTCCCTTGCAGGGTGCAGGACTTTATCCCCTCAAGAATCTGACACAACACCCAAGAGACAAGGGGTCACATCGGCATCCCCAAACCCATGTGTAGCGTCTGCCCAACAGAGAGCCGGCCTCAAGAGCCAAACGTGGAACAGCAGCCCCACTGGGTGCAAGGCCAAGGCTGGACAGACAGACATGAAAGATGTCCTCCCCGAGACCGCTGTGGAACAACGTCATTAGGGTGAGCCACGGGGCACAAGCCAAGGCCAGGGCGGGCCGGGGGAAGGGGGAGGGGTTGGGGAGAGAAATAAACCGAAAACGTTTTCTTACCCCGGACTCCTGTCCCCAGCCGCTCTGTCCAGGAGGCAGGCTCTGTTATTAGTGTTTTGTGAATCATTTTTCTTTCAGAGTTATTCCATACAGAAAACAGCACATACAGGGAGGGGCGAACGAGAGTTTACAGTTGTATGTGAAACACAGAGTTTATTCTTGCATTGTTATTTATTAATTATTGTCTCATTTGCCATATGAGCAACTATAAATCTACTTTTGCCCCACCCTGTATATGTATATAAATAGGTCACATATACACATCCACACAGTATACTGAATCTTAACTTCAGATGGAGCCATTTGCTCATTTGTTCATTTTAAATGGACTAGATACTAATGATACACCCTGTCCGTGCTGTCACAGAGTCCAGCGGTGGGTACAATCACCAAAAAGAACCACGCAAATGAAGGTGTAATCCGAAACTGGAACCCAGTGAGGAAATATGTGTGGCCCTCTGAACTGAAAAGCCCTCCAGGTGACAGACAGTCCCCAGCCAGCTGGGCGCCCCAGACCTGGTCTCTAACGTGCTTCCAATCAAGAACAGAACCCTGAGTCACTGCCCCCCTCTACCACCCAGGGCTGCCATGACTCAGAACCCCCACGCCACCCTATCCCCCCAAAGTGCTTCAGAGAAACTGGAGACAAAATCTCTCCCTGTGACTCAGGCAGAGAGAGGCACAACTTGGCCTGGCTCACGCCCACTGCTCCCTCCCTGCCTGAAAAACAGTGGCGGTCACTGCCCTGGCCTCTGAGTGACACATCTTTTCAGGGATGTGCTAATGGAGTGACGGTCCCTTCCTGGCAGGTGTCCTCAGAACATGGGCCGTGATTAGGCGATTAATTTCCCAGGCAGCAGCTGAGTTTGCCAGGGGAGAAGTGAGAAGTGAGGAATCACGTTCAATTCCACCTCCTGCCTCTGCAGAGTGCCCCCCTGGCCTTTCTGCTGAGAGCTCCCAAGCTGGGGCTCTGGTGCCCTGCACGCCAAGGCCCAGGCTGGTGGAGCATGGGTCTGCACGGGGCTGCCCCTGCCCCAGCCCCTCGAAGTCCACGCACCCGAGCCCAGCTCACCATCTTCTGCTGAAGCCCAGCTCTGCCCCCTGTGTCTCCTCCTTCAGTTGCTCCCCCTGCTGCTCTAAACTCTGGCCTTGAAATCCTGGGGCCCGCTCCCACTCCTCCCTTGCCCTCACTCCTGTCGTCCCAGTCTTCCCCTTCCTTCTGCTCTCTCGCTTCGGCCTTCTCTGTGCCCTCTCCTCCCCAGGGACTCTTTTGGGAGCCTGCTCACTAGCCTCGACATAGTTCCCTGAGTACGTCTCAGTGGTAATTCTCTAGCCTCCGCTGGCATCCCCTCAGGGTCTGTGGCAAAGACCACAGGCTCACAGGCCCACAGAGGGCAGACAGGCGACAGAAAAGAGGGAAGCAGGCTGAGGCTGAGCGGATCCAGGGCTGCCACAGGGGGTGGTGGGGACTGGAGCAGATCAGAGAATGCTTGTCCTGCTTGGGGACAGCCACCACCCAGCCACAGCTAAGCATAGCCACAAGGGAGCCAAGGTCCCAAATTGCCGGACCTCCCAGAGTTTCCTAAGAACCCAGCTTTGTTTATGGAACCTCCTACTGTATAAAAGCTGGTAACGCATTCACATCTGAAACACTGAAAATTTCCCTTGGTCTGGCATTTCAGAACATCCTCTGACTGGACCTCACCTATGTTCTAGCACCACTGCCCCAGCGCAGCCCTCCCTGCGTATGACCCACATCATGCCACACTCTGGGGCACTAGGCTATGGGTCGCTTCTGTCGCCCTTCCCAACTCATGCTGCCGCTGCTGCTCGCACTGCCTGGTGCATTCCTTTGACACCTGTGCAAATCCTAGCCTCCTCGCCTTAGCCCCACGTCCCGTTACTCTGACCGCCTCTGTTTCCTGCTTCCCCTGCCTGCCGCACCTCTGTTCTGGTACAAGACACGGTCCGGCCGGTGTTGTCAGCTTTGTGTGTGTCTGTCCCCCTCACACAGTGGGAGACAGCCACAGACCCTGTGTCTTATTTGTGAACACGGTAGGCACCCCATAGACAGTTCAGGAATTGTGCTAATTAGAACTGAGGAAGGTGAACTAACACAGCAACACAGTGTAGGTTTGGGAATTTGGGGTGTCGGTGTCCTAAATCCATCGCACACCCAACTTCCCCAACGTCTCTAGGCCTCAGCGCCCCCCCCCCCCCGCCCCCCAGCCTGTCGGGTGTGGAGATTGGCACCTGCGGAGGTTCTGAGTCACCATCTGAGCTCCGGCCTAATGCTCTTCTCAGGCCTTGTCGTTAGTAACCTGGCCCGCTTTGTGCTCTGGAGCCCAACCCCCTCTGGTTTATAGCTAAAAACATCTGTATGAAAACGGGCCTTGGCAGAGGGTTTGCAGTCACTTCCAACCCCGCTCCTGCACCTGAAGCCCTGGCCCCTTCCGGCTCTTCATGACTGTTTGCTGTGGGAACGGCTGGCTTCGTGGCCCGGGGGGGGCAGGGGTGGAGGAACAGGGGGCGGAGCAAAGGAGTTCATGGGAGCCAACAAGCCTGCTCCTCGTCGCGACCCCAAGGAGCGGGGCAAGTGGGCCCCAGCCGTCCAGGGAGGACGAGGAACACAGCGAAAGGTGGGCTGACTTTCCGGGAGGTGTGGGCTGGGTGTGAAATGGCCTCCAGATGTGCGTCTGAGCGGTCCCCTAAAGACTGAAGCCAAACTTTTTCAGCAACCTCCCTGTGGGAACCAGGGGGACCCTCGGGGGGAGGCTGGCCTGTTCATGTCTTCGGACACAGGCCCGTTCTCAAGGTCCCTGGTGCCATGTGCAGCTGCTGGGCCCTGGCGCTGACACAGTCACACGGGCCATTTAGGACATGAGCACCTAGAAGGACTCAGAGCTGCCCACCGGGGCAATTCCCCCTTCGCCCCTGTGCGCGGTTGGCATTTAGGTGAGAAGGGTTGTTGTGAACACCAAGCGAAAGCCTCGGTGGGCCCTGAGGGGCACTATTTAGTGGTTGCGCAGGTGGAGGGCTTATGGAGGAGGGAAAGAGAAACTGCTAAGGGACCAGCCCCCATAGCAAATGCTCTTATCCCTAGTCTGTGTTCACATCGTTCCTTCAACAGGTTCTTTCTAAGCACCTCCTCTGTGCAGAGCCTCATACTGAGCACCGCAGGACACAAAGGCACCGTCTAGCAGTCCAAGTCACCAGGTGCTTACGATCCGCTGGAAGAGATGAAACGTACAGATTACTTTAAGCTCTACAGCCATGAGAAAAGGGCTGGGGAAGGGAGGGAGAGAACCTGTGAGGATGGCAGACAAGGAGTCTGAGCCTCATTTGCAGATCCTGGGGAGGGGTGTAGGCAGACAGAGTGCAGAGTGGCAGGGGATGAGGCTGGGGGAAAGGTGGGGGCAGGGCTCGAGCGTGTGAGGAAGGCCCGAGAAGGCTGCCTCTTCACACACACCCGGCCCCCGACTTCGTGACTTTGGGAGTTCCTGGGAGTCCCTGAACGGTCACACACAGGAGCTGGTGGGCAATGAAGGAACTGGCTGATGAAAATGGGGTCTTCTCTTTTTGGGTCATGAAGCTGTTTTATTGCTGACAATCTAGTTGTGGACAAACGAAGGGCTTGGATCCCATTAGCAATATTTGCTTTGGGACTCCAACTGTGCCGGCCCCTTGAGACTAGGGTGCTAACCGGAGTGTCAAAGTTAGTCCCTGCATCTCCTCCTTAGGGAGAAGGTCAGTTGCCAGGCTCCTCCTTGATAACTTTGGCCTGGGCATTGCCAAGACGAAGGAGCTTCTCCTTCCCAGGAAACAATCATCTGGTCTCCATAGTTAGAGCCTTTATAATCTCATAAAACATCATGTTTCCACATGAGAAGCTAGGAATGTGCCTGGATTGTTATAATATCCCTTCTACTCAGTGTCAAGGCACTTGCTACATAATAACTTAACCTAATTTCTCCTTGCTAATTAGGAAGCCCCACCTTGAACAAAGTAAAATACAAGTATTCAGTTACCTCCTGTTCTCCAGTCTTCCACCCCGCTTTCCCTCATGGTGAATTTCTGTCTTCTCTGAAGTTCTCCTTCTCTAGAAGTTGAAGAGCTGATTTCTGTTGGGGTTGGGAGGGGATCCTTAATCTTGGCATTAGAGGATTTAGTTATTTCTGCAAGACTGCCTCCCAAGAGCTCCCATAAGACCTAGGAGGTTTATGCAAATTCAGTTCTCCCTCCTATTTCCTGCCCCTCACCTCATGCCAGACTTCTTGAGCAATTTAGCAGATCAGGCTCAACTTTGACCCAAGGCCACACATCTGATGAAGAACAATTTCATGATTCAAACAACAGTCATGTTCTTTTACTTAATAAGCCCCCAGCTCCACTAATAAAGGCTTGACCCAAAGAGAAACCTTGTGTGTCGTGAACTAACTCATGCAGGACCACAGCTTTTGGATCAGAGGAGGCCTGTGTTCTATGTAGACCACTTATTTCAAGAGCGTTCTAGATCTCACTTAGCTGCTTTTGTGATCAACTGCATGCTTTTGCACAACGTCTCAGGAAGAATGATTAACCCCGTGGAACATGCATGTCAGAGGGAGACCGAGTGCTTTTCAGAATGACCCCCTATTCCCTCGGAGAAGCAACGGGCGCTGACTTGGTTGTGTTCCCCGTGAAGAGCTAGGTGTGACTGAGATTCTGGGAGGGACAGCATGCTGCCCACGATCATCGCATGAGCCCAAGTAGTCGTGAGTGTCATCAGCCCCAGCTCCCTGCCATTTATATATTCTTTGCAGGTGCCCTTTTTCATGTCTGGGCTGCACTACAATTCAGTTGAACCAGGACCACAAATGAAACGAATTGCAACCCTGGGCTGAAATGATACCAAAGCATGATGGTCAAACCACTTGGGGGACACAAATAAAAGGAGCCGTCCCTCGGTCTTT